>PVIH01022360.1:0-27388 GCA_004025045.1 Sigmodon hispidus | reverse complement strand
CGTGGCCCTATGGTGAAGGCCCACGCGGCATTAGCTGAGTGAAGGACTTGAGCTTAAAACTGGCTGCACAGGTTGGGAGAGAGGAAGAACTACTGCAAGGGGCTACTACTGCAAGAAGTATCTGTAACAATAAAGGACCTGGTCAATTACCACAGAAGAATCCTGGTGCTGTGTCTTTTCCTGCTGGACGGGATTGGGCACGGCGCACCTTTTAATTGCTTTTAGCTTAAAGTCTACTTTGTTAGATATTAGGATGGCAACCCCAGCTTGTTTTTTAGAACCATTTGATTGGAAAATCTTTTTCAAACCCTTACTCTAAGCCTGTGTTTGTCTTTGTGGTAAGGTGTGTTTCTTGTAGGCAACAAAAGGATGGCTTCTGTTGTTGTATCCATCTTGTTAGTGTGTATTGTTTTATAGGAGAGTTGAATCCATTGATATAAAGGGATATTAATGACCACTGATTGATATTTCCTGCTATTTTTGGTGGTAACTTGTTTGTATTTCCTTTCTCTGGGGTACTCTTTTTTGGGGTTATTGACTGTTTGTGGTTTCATGGTTGTATCTGGGGTCCTAATGTTGGAGTATTACCTCTAATGCTTTCTGTAGTGCTGGATTGGTAGATAGGTATTGTTTCAGTCTGAGTTTGTCATGAAATATCTTGTTTACTCTGTCTATGGTGATTGATAATTTTGCAGGGTATAGTAATCTAGTTTCGTAGCCATCCTCTTTTAGCATCTTTATAACATCTGATCAAACCCTTCTAACTTTCATTATTTCCATTGAATAGTCAGGTGTTATTTTGATGGTTCTACTTTTATAGGTAAGTTGGCCCCTTTTTTTTGCAGATCTTTATCGCGGTACTAACCCACCAAGAAATATATGATAACTAAGGATTTTTATTTAAAAGTTACTTACATAACAGGGATTGTTCCAGGGGAGGAGGAGAAAAAGTAGGAGAAGGACAGAGAAGCAGAGAGCAGGACCTTGGAGAGCATGAACGATCCGCACCACAGCGAGCAGGGGCAGTCCCAACCATGGAGAGCTAGAGCAATCCTAACTGTGCATAGCAGGAGCGATCCATGGAACGATCTGTGCAGCATAGCGAGAGCAGTCCCAGCTGGACTGTCCTTCCTACCATGCATAACTTCAGATTTCCCGCTAAATTTCCCCCTTCTGTCTATATAAGAGGATTCTAAACTAAATATAAAACTACATACTATAGCGATCATCATAAGGCAGTTTCTGGAGAAGAGAAAGTTACTAACATAAGTGAGTTCAAACTACCACTAACAAACAACAAATACAAGGTGCAATTTAATGTCTAAAATATTGATATGAGGAAATGCACAGGGATTGCTTCAATGCTGTTTATGTCAATAATAAATTTCTAACACCTGAGTGTCCTTGCTGAGATGTGAAGTAATAACAACTTCAACTATCCAGACTTCAACACCATCAAGACCTGAGAAGGAAAATATATACCTGAAGTTGGAAGCATGATGAAGTAACTTCCAAAATTTAGGAGAAGACAACAACAGTTAACTACCTGGACAGTCATCCACCACTTCTTTGTACAATGGGAGCATCCATCCTTGTGGCTACGGGCCTATGATATCTGACAAGTCTCCATAGAAGCAGTGTATTTTTTGGTAGGACCGTCTTATCCTGTCTAGGCAGGCTTCGGCAGTCTCTATCCTTCATCCTGCTCATCCATTTCAGATAGTAAGCACGCTGACAGCAGGGCAAGTGTCGTTCTTTGCCTCTCAGGCCATTGTTCACCAAATAAGACAATCTCTTTGCAAGATGTCCGTGATGCTCAACACCACCTTGAGAAAGGAATGATGATGCCAGTAGTTGTCATGTCTCTCAAGGCCATTTTGAGATAACAAAATCTTGAATGCCATATTCTCTCGGTCTATGAAGTTGTTGAAGATGCCTATCTACCTGGTATATTCTAACATGGTTCCGAAAAGCCTGAGTACCCTGACTATTAGGTGGCAAATCTGAGTAACCATAATCTGCAATCCCAATCAACCAAGAAAGTGAAGCTAACATTGTAAAAATAGGCATTCCAAAACAAGTGTACAGCTCCTCCATAATAATTTCAAGTATAATAATCTTATGAATATTGACCAAAATAGACATTTTATAACAAAAGACAACAACATCCTAATTATATATTATTATACAAAATACCTAAACAGAGTTATATAAAACAACTTGTGTATATGTTACAACAAATGTTATGACTAGCATAAATAATTAGAGGTAGAAATTGTATTATGGAAATAGCAATGTACTTAATACACATTGACTTGCAAAATATTTTAAACAGAGGTAGACATGTGCAAATTAAGGCAATTATACATTCAACTTTGTAGCAATATACATATTATCTCAATCAAACATATAGATTGATTTTCCATTTGTATCAATATACAAATGTTTATACCATGGCAATTCATTTTTCATACATCCTTTGGTTAATAGTTGTTTGCAAGTATAATGATCTCCTATCTATTCCCTTTTCCTTCTTTCTGGCTCTCTCTCTTTTTTTTGAAATTCCTACATCTATAATATCATTCTATCCTCTATCCAAGATTAACTTATAACCATCATATCAAAATGATAATTGACTATAACCCTCCCTTGGATGAACAACTTATCGGGAAAGGGATGTAGTTCTTTTATTAAGTTGCTTCATACTGGCCTGTGGGCGACGGTATCTCTGTGGGGTCCTGTAAACTAAACAATGGTTAAGTCCTAATGAAGTAACTGTGAACATATATAACCATTCCACAAATATCTATAACCATTCTCATCGTACTGAGTGAGTCCATCTGAAATTCTTTTTAAAGATATGATATGAAACTATCTTACAACTGTCCTGATTGGTCTATACCTCAAAGGTGATCACTGAGTGACATACAGCAGGTTCCTTCTTTCTCTGTCTCAAAGGTCTTTCATTTTCTGCTTTTTTTTTCTGGTGGGGGCCCCATCTTCCTTCTGGATGCCTTGGAGAATGCTGGTAGGAGAAATTGTTTTTTATAGTGGGGAATCCGATGAATACTATTAACTGAAGATATTGAACCATCAGAAAGAATTGTGTGCAGACAAGATTTTTAGATTAAGAGAGTAGGAAATGTAGAAAGAAGTAAGATTTAAGATTTAAAATAAACGTGAGATAAGATTGGTCCCTATATATTTCATCTATTTTCTGTCCCACTTCAGGTGGCTTTTCTGATGTGAGACAGAGTTGTTAAAGTTTTATTTACCAATATGCTTGGGTTTAGAGAGGGAGAAAGACACTTACTCTACCTCCAAAGCCAGCCTTTTTTGTTACCAAACTAGGACCTCTTTTATATACATAAATACATAATCATTAGATATAGATGTACAGTTGTGAGAATAGAGAAATTACCCTTAGTGCCTGTCAGTGTCAGGCATCCTTGTAATCACCTGTAGTCCTTATAACGTTTCAGAAATCTGAGCATTCAGCATCCTTTTAGCTTTGTGAAGAGGGTTGTATCCATTCTTCTGTAAAAACAAAATTAAAACCCTTCCCCCATCAATTAAATGAATGTTCCTTACCACATAGCCAATTGTCTTATCGGCATATGAGCCATTACTCCGTTTCCTCAGGAGGGTTCTTCTTTTTGAATCGGTTCTTTATCAATCTTGTTGGTACCCATATTTTCTCTTTTCCTGTGGATACAAAAGCAAAACCCCTACCCCAACGAAGCACATGCCCTGGCTTCCATTCTGAAGTTAGTACATCCTTGAAATAAACAGGTTGATCCAACTCAGAAGTCCTTTCTATTACCCAGTGTTTCTCTGCAGCTGAAGTTCCTTTCTCATCAGCATTAAGAAAGTTTAATATCAACAAGGCACTATGTAATCTCTCCCTAGGTTTATGAAGCATCTCTTTTAAGGTGTGATGGGATCTTTCCACAACTGCTTGTCCAGTGGGATTGTGAGGTATCCCAGTAAGGTGCTTTATCTCATAATATCCAAAAATCTGCTTCATTTTCTGGGAAACATATGGTGGAGCATTGTCAGTCTTAATTTGATCAGGAATTCCCAATATGGCCATGGCTTCCAGAAGATGAGTGAGTACTGCATTAGCATTTTCAGAACTCAGGGTGGTAGCCCACTGCATTCCTGAGTAGGTGTCAATGGTATGATGAACGTATTTCATCTTACCAAATTCCAGGAAGTGAAACACATCCATCTGCCAAATCTCATTGCTCCTTGTACCCTTAGGATTACTCCCAGTGGGTAAGGATGGTTGATTGTAAAGGGAACACTTGTCATACTTTCGCAAAATTTCCTTGGCTTGATGCCAAGTGATGGGAAAACTCTTCTTTAATCTCTTGCTATGGACATGATGCTTCTTGCGAAACTCTGAGGCTTCTACCACATTCCCTATCAATAACCAATCAATCTCATCATTACCCTGTGCTAAAGGGCCAGGAAGGCCTAAATGAGCCCTGATATGTGTTATATACATAGGATGTGTTCTATTTCTGATGATATCCTGTAGCTGTAAAAACAAAAGGGTTAATTCTGTATCATCAGGAATAAAGTGAGCAGTTTCAATATGAAATACAACTCCTTCTGCATAATGAGAGTCAGTTATCAGGTTAAGAGGTCCAGTAAAATCCAATAACACCACAATAATGGCATACAGTTCTGCCTTCTAAACAGAATCATAAGAACTCTGTGTCACCTTACTGAAGTTTTCTGATTTATAACCAGCCTTTCCCATTTTATTTGCATCAGTAAAAAATGTAGGAGCTCCAGAAATAGGTTTATACTGTACCACATGGGGGAAAATCCAATTAGTTTTCTTTATAAACTGAATCCTTTTGCTTTGGGGATATTTATTATTAATTTCCCCCAGAAAACCACTATAGGACTTTTGCCAAGGTTCATTGTCTGCTCATAATCAATCAATTTCCTCATTGGTCAAAGGTACAGCAATTTCTGCTGAATTCTTTCCAGTCAGCTGTTGAAGCCTGAATTTTCCTTTGAAGATCAGATCTGAAATCTTTTCAATGTATGTTTTCAGTTTTTTATTTGGTCTATGTGGCAGAAATATCCATTCTAATATAATATTTTCTCTTTGCATTATGACTCCTGTAGGGGAATATTCAGAAGGCAAAATAACCAAGATGCAGTCAAGGTCTGGGTCTATACAGTTAACATGTGCTTCTTGTAATCTCTTTTCCACCAATGCTAATTCTTTCTCAGCTTCAGCAGAGAATTCCCTGGGACTATTCAGATCCTTATTGCCATCTAAAGTTTTGAACAAATGAACCAGTTCATAGTTTTTAATACCAATAACTGGTTGTATGTGGGCGATATCCCCTAATAGTTTCTGAAAATCATTAAGTGTCCTTAATCTGTCCCTCTTAAGTTGTACCTTCTGAGGTCTAATTGTTTTCAAGGCTATTTTATATCCCAAATAATTGATAGAATCCCCTCTTTGTATCTTTTTGGGGCACTGTGAAGTCCCCAATCAGGCAACACCTTCTTCACTTCTTCAAACAGTCTTTTTAAGGTGTTTATGTCTGGGTCTGCTAACAATAATATATGGTCCATATAATGGTAAATGGTAGATTGTGGGAATTGTTTGTGTGTCACTTCTAATGGTTGTCAGACAAAATATTGGCATAGGGTGGGGCTATTCAATATCCCTTGTGGAAGGACCCTCCATTGGTACCTTTTTATTGGGTGGGCATTATTGAAATTAGGTATAGTGAAAGCAAACTTTTCTTTATCTTGTTCTTGTAGAGGTATGGTAAAAAAAAAAAACAAACAAACAAACAAAAAAAAAAAAACAGTCCTTCAGATCAATAACTACAATAGGCCATCCTTTAGGTAGCAAAGAAGGTAAAGGTATACCAGACTGAAAGGTGTCCATGGGCTGGATCACCTTATTAATTGCTCTTTAATCTATCACCATTCTACATTTCCCAGATTTCATTTTGACCACAAATATGGGGGAATTCCATGGGCTGGTTGATTCTTCAATATGCTGAGCTTGACTGCCCCTGTACCAATTGTTCTAGGGCTAGCAATTTCTCCTCTGTCAAAGGCCATTTTTGGACCCAAATAGGTTTGTCTGTCAACCATTTCAAAGGCAAGGCTATTAGTGTCTTTGGGGTGCCTGAAGCTTTGAGACTGCGTTGTTGTGCAACCTAAATAACTGGTGGCTGTTTTACATAGCCTCCTGAAGTATTGCTTTCAAGTCCATGATTGGGTCTTTGGTTGATATTTATGCCTGGAGGGATCTTAATTTGAGTGTTCCATTGTTGTAGTAGGTCACGACCCTATAAGTTCACTGCTATGTTGGCCATGTATGGCCTCAATCGTCCTCTCTGTCCTTCTGGTCCTATGCATTCGAGCCATCTCACACTCTGTTTTACCTGAGACAATGTCCCAATACCTAAAAATTGAACTTCTTCCTCCTTCAAAGGCCACCTGGGGTGCCATGCCTGTGGAGTTATGATCGAAACATTGGCTCCCGTGTCAACTAAGCCTTGCATGAAAATGTTGTCTATTCTTATTGTCAACTTTGGTCTTTGCTCATTTATGGAGGTCTGCAAAATATGTGTTTTATTGGTTTACTGAATACCATCAACTTCTCTTGTAAAGGCGATCTATTGTCTATGGCTACATGGTCTACTGTTTCAGGCTTGAGATTTTTTACTTGTCCTGAGGAAACAGCTCTTCCACTATGACTGGATATGACTGAACCTTTTTTTGGCTTGGAGGTCTGACTCTTGGGGGCTTCCGGGGGAAGCCCTGAGTTACGTTTCCCAATGTTAAAAGCTTGCCATCTATGTCTCTTACAGATCTACACTCATTTGTCCAATGTCTGCCTTTGTTACATCTCCTACATAGTCCAGGAGGTAGTGGTCTTCTGTTTAAGTCACTCCTGTGATTGGGATAATTCCCATATATGCCTTGCCTACAATTCCTCTTTATATGGCCTGCTTACCACAATTGAAACAAATAATGCTTTGATTTCTCACCTTAACATTAGCAATGGCTTGTCCTGCCCAATTCTCTTCATCAGAGTGTAGATATTCAACATTAATTGCAAGTTGAATCCATTCTTCCATGGGTTTACCTTTGATCTTTAATGGCATGATCAATTTCTTACATGTCATATTAGCATTATCAAAGGCCAAAGAGAGTATCAATTGTTTCCTAACTTCTGAATCTGACACTGCTCTATTTACATCCTTTGTCAACCTCTGTAAAAAGTCTGTATAAGACTCCTTCGGACCTTGTTTAATCTGAGTATATGACTCAATTCTCTGTCCTGGGTCTAAAACCCTTTCCCATGCATTTAAGGCAGCAGTACGGCACAGCAACAGAGCATGGTCCTCATAAATAGCCTGAATTGATACATCAGTAAACTGGCCTTCCCCAAGGATTTGGTCCTTGGACATGGTTACATTCCCAGTTTGATCTTGAGATTCCAAGGCTTTAGCCTCTTCCCTAAACCAATTCCTCCACTGCAAGCTTTGACTGTCATTCAACACTGCGGTTTCCAAATTCTTCCAGTCATCAGGAATTACCCGATACTGTGCTGACCATGAATTTATGTATTGCTTCACAAAAGACAATTGTATGCCATATGTCACTATGGCTTCCATTATTGTTTTTAGATCCTTCATGTGGATAGGTTCATAAGTATATCCCATGTTGTCTGAAGCCCTTCCACGTGATTGTGGTTTTTTGGTCTCTGCCACAACTGGGAATAGAGTTGGAGTAGTAGGGGGTAGTCCTCTCATTGTTACTACTCTAGGTGGGGCACCTTCCCTAGTGCAGCATCTTTTAAGTGGGGGCTCTTCGTTGTCTTGAGCAGATGTTGCCTCAAAATCCATTTCTAAAATCTCCATACGACTCTCATGATCTTGTAACCTAGCAGTAATGGTCTTTTCCAATGTTTTAAAGTCCTCTATAAATGACCTCTCCAACAATTTTACAGAGCAGAAAATTCTCTCATTCCCCACATCTACATGTTCTAGTACTTTCTGATCCAGTTTCCTAAATTTTTCATCAATATAAGCTCTATATTCCTCTCTAATCAATGTAGACCTCTCCTCTATGGAGGCAATGAGCTTCTTAATTGTCTTAATATGTTCATCCATGTCACACATCTTAGCATCATACCCCCTATGGGGAATGTGTTCATCTCTATGCTGGGATTCTTTAAATTGGGAAGGTATAAAGTATATTATCAAACAAAAAAGCCAAACAACTCCTAGGCTGAGATAGCCTCCAAATGCATAATCCCGAAAATACTCCTCTATCACCATTGTGAAAAATGGGTAAAATTCTGAACATTTATTTGGTCAGACATTTTGAAAGAAAAGAAAAAAAGAAAAAAATTTACCTTACTCAGATGTAATGAGGACTTACGGCCAGCCGATGTCGCAATTGCAATCAGCAGCGGCAGTAAAGGTGCCCAAAGGGATTCCTCGTGCAGCCTTTGTTTCCTAGCACAGATCCACGCGTGGCTGGGAGCAAGTCCCGAAACCAAGTCTGAGGAACCCAGCCAGGTTCTGTGGAGGCAGCCCCACGTGGGGCCGCCAATTATCGCGGTACTAACCCACCAAGAAATATATGATAACTAAGGATTTGTATTTAAAAGTTACCAACATAACAGTGATTGTTTCAGGGGAGGAGGAGAAAAAATAGGAGAAGGATGGAGAAGCAGAGAGCAGGACCTTGGAGAGCACGAACGATCTGCACCACAGCGAGTAGGAGCAGTCCCAACCATGGAGAGCCAGAGCAATCCTAACCGTGCAAAACAGGAGCGATCCGTGGAACGATCTGTGCAGCATAGCGAGAGCAGTCCCAGCCTGGACGGTCCTTCCTACCATGTCACTCATCCAGCGATGCGACACTTCCATATTCCGGCGCGGTGCTCTTTTGTCATTTCCCCCCAGACAACCGACTCTGCCTAGCTACCACTCCTGCGCAGTTTTTTTTTTTGCATAACTTCAGATTTCCCGCTACAGCTCTTAAATTTTTTTCTCTGTTCTGTGTGTTTTGTAACTTGATTATTATGTGGTGTGCTGACTTTTTGGGGGGGCCATATCTATTTGGTGTTCTGTAACCTTCTTGTATCTTTATAGGCATTTCCTTCTTCAAGTTAGAAAGTTTTCTTCTCTGTTTTTATTGAATACATTATCTGTGGCTTTGAATTGGTATTCTTCTCTTTCTTCTATTCCTATTATTCTCAAATTAGGTCTTTTCATGTTGTCCCAGATTTCCTGAACATTTTTTTTTGGCTTTTTTGGTTTTAGTATTTTCTTTGACTGATATATCTTTTTGAGCTACTGAGTCTTCCACTTCAGAGATTCTATCTTCCATCTCTTGGATTCTGTTGGTTATACTTGTATCTGTGGTTCCAGGTTTTTTCTTCAGATTTTCTATTTCCATCTTTGCCTCATTTTTGTGCCTTTTTTAAATTTTTTGCTTCCAGTTCAGTTTTTAGTTCCTGATTTTTTTTTATAGATTTGTTCATCTCTTCCAATGTTTTGGTTGTATTTTCTATTTCTTTAAGAAAATTTTTCATATCTTCTTTGAGGGCTTCAATAATCATCATAAAGTTATTTTTGGTGTTGCTTCCTTCTGTTTCTTCTTCATTGCTCTGTTCAGGTCTTGTAGTTGTAAAATTGCCACTTTCTTCTGGAGTTACCTTGTTGTTCTTTATATTATTATACATATATTTGCACTAATGTCTGCCCACGGCTTCAGTGGTTCATGATTAGGTGGCTCCTGTTCAGTTGTTGCAAGAGGGCTTGTGTGTCTCTTGTCAACTCTAAGCAAGGGGTCTACTCAATGTCTGACTCAGCTCTCGGCAGGGGCCTGAATTTCAAGTTTAGTCTTTCTCTGCTGATGCAGTTGAGGAGGGTTTGCAATGTAATTCCTCTTCTTTTAGGTACAGTTGGAGGACGCCCTCACTCTATTCCTTTCTGCTAAGGAGAGTGTTGAGACACACACCACAGACAGAATCTGGTAACAGAACTGGAACCCCAAACAGAACACAATTTTCCCTGGCTGGGATTCAGGCATTGCTGACCTCACTTCACCTCTGGGCGGAGTCTGAGTCTGGCTTTCAGAGTCCTCAGTCCTCTGTTGAAGAAGTTGGAGGCAGGGTAGCTGTGCAAGTTCCCTTGTTTTAGTAACAGCTGGGGGAACCTTCACAGCCAGCTACAGCCAAAATCTATTTCTGTCTGCTAAAGAGTGTATGGAGACATGCAACACAGACAGAACCTGGTCCCGGAACCAGAATCCAAACCGGAACTGGTGCTTTTAATCTTACATAATGAGTTTATTATTAAAAAAAAAACTCAAAAGAATAATTGTATCTAAATAATTACATTGGAAAGTATAAGATATTTTAAAAGGTAGAAAGCATATTCACAATACATTTTCTCTAACATTTATATTCCAGAATATATTCCCTAGTGCAGACATATAAACATAAAGTGTTGCATATTGCTGACCAGTCTATTAATTACTGGCAAAGACACAGGCAGCATAATGTAAATTTATAGCAATGCCAATACACCCATATTCAGAATGATCTTTAGGGGTCCCTTGTTGCCAAGTTAGTTATCTTCACAGATGACTACATCTGAGTGCTTAAAGATATTATTGGTATAATATAATTAGAGAATGATATCTGAAACACTTGTCATAATATAAAATGAAAATATTAAAATCATTTTTAAAATTTGTGCATTTGAAAATATTTTTCTCATATTTTTACTATAAATATTTCTGTTTCTATTTGTAGAGAGAACCAGGGACTCCTAAGTGAGTGTGGCATGCAGCAACCATTTCTCTGTATCACTTTTGCCTTTTAACTTTCCTTGTCTTTAGCTTGATTTCTCTGTCTCTAGTACTTCAGTTTGCAATGCCTGGAATGTAAGAAATACACATTTAGAAATAAATAGTAAAATTTATATATTAAATAAAACTATCTCATGACAAATTATGCCAATAATGTAGACTGCATAGAAAATCAAGAAATACTCTAAAGAGGACCAAGCGCAAGTCAAATGCAGTATAATTAGCCATACTAAAAGGAGCCATGGATTCTGAGACCATGTATATGGATAAGAAAGCCTTATAGGATTGGTGTTTTGATTCTCTAATTTCACATTAAAGCACTATAAATGCACACTAAAATCAACAGATCCTCAATGGAGATATAGTACAGAGACAACATAGCTTCTGTGTTTCTTCATATTTTGTAAGAAGAGAATAAACAATAATAATGTCTTTATTATTTTAAAGATCTCTCAAGCTAGTTAATTTGTAAAATATATGCAATTCAAAGACTGTGTAGCAATTTTTTTCTAAATTTGTTTAAATGCTATAATTATAACTTTAAATACTTTGAAATATTTATTCTTTCATGAGATACTAACTGTAATAGTAAATATAGATTAAAATCACTTAGAGTATTTGAATTCAGCTGGTGTCATTTTGTTTAGATTCTGTAGACTATAAAAATGATGTTTCCTACAAATAAATGACCATTAGTATTAAATTATAATTTCTTTTTTAAGATTTTTAGTTAATGTCATTGCATCCTCATTCTATCTTTAAATTTAATGTTTCTGATTGTTACGTGGCTGGTAGACTAATTTACATTTATTTATGCATATATTAAGTAAAAATAATATAAACTTTAGAAAGTGTACTCTAAAAGCTTCAATTTTAATCTATATAAGAGCTGACATTTTACTAAGTGCCTAAGCTGAACAGAAGTGACATACATATTTATTTTAATCACTGTGACACAGACGTAGGCAGATCTCGGAGGTCCAGCCAGTCTGGTCTACAAAGGAAATTTCAGGGCATTCAGGGCTACACAGATAAACTTTGTCATATTATGTAAATTTTTAAATATACAAATGAATGAATGAATAAATAAATAAATAAATGTATAATCAAAATAGAAAAATATATAAATAGGTAGATAATAGATAAATAGTTAGATGATGGGGTGGATAGATATATAAACAAAATGCTGAGTATTTCTCATATTTATACTTTTCTAGTAATATGAACATTAACTGACAGACAAGGTGATTATGGATATATGCAGATATATTAATATTATTTTGATATGCATGTTGATATACATGTCTACACTCTTATTTATAACAATTTCATGAGATGTAAGTAGTATTCCATACAATGCAAACATTGAAACTATGCATTAACAATTTCATTATTTTTCCCATATTAACATACTTGCTCTTCCATGGCTACAAACATTATAAGACAATACATAACTCAAAAAAAATTCGTACTCACTTTCAGTCACTTCGATTTGTCAGTAATTATATCAGCAAGCTTAAAATCTACTTATCTACATCATCTACACTCTGTTTTTACTTGCTGGACTAGTCTGAACATTAATTAAATAATTACATCTGTGCAGGAAATTTGTATGTTCATGTGTATATGAGCCCCCAGATGTGCATGTGTGTGTGTGTGTGTGTGTGTGTATGTGTGTGTGTTTAATTTTTCACTCACAACACTATTGCCAAAGATATTTTTAGAATACATCAGCACATTTTTCTGTTGTATTAAGTTTCTGGTCTGGACTTTGGGGCCTAAACCTAAGGTTCTGGCCTGCAGACTTACAATCCCTCAGTCCCACAGTCCCACAGTCCTACAGTCCTACAGTCCTGCAGAGAAACATAGACACATTAATTTTATGCTGATCAGTCTAGGCCCCTGCAGTTCTACATTCCCACAGAGACACATAGACACTTACATCAATTTTATGCTAACCAGCCTATGGCCCAGGCATATAACTTATTAACTATTTATCCTTAAACTAACCCATGATTCTTATCCTGTTCAGCCATGTGTCTTGGTACCTTTTCTTAGAGCAGCATTTCAGCTTCTTTTTTTCTGCTTCTGCTGGGGACTCATCCAGGTCTCTTTGGCATTTCTGCTCCATTCTTCCTGTTTCCAGGATTTTCTTAGTCAGATAGCCCCACCTACACTTTCTGTCTGCTTTCCACCAATCAGATTTTTATTAAACCACTAGGCAGGACAATTATTTACAATACAACAACATAGTTCCACAACATTTCTCCATTATCTTAATGTTTGTAAATGTTTTGCTTGCTTGGATATGATGTATGCACTACATGCATGCATGATTCTATCAGAATTCAGAAATAAATGAAACTGGAGTTATAAAAGATTGTGAGCTGCCTTATTGACACTAATAATCAAACCCAAGTAATGAGGAAAAAGCAGTAATTAGTTATCTTCTAAGCTATCTTTCCAATACTACATTTTGACCTTTTTATCAAATTACATTTTGTAATATAGGTATAGTAAATTAAAAAATATATTTAGTTTATTATTTGTCACCTGATGGGTAATTGGCTAGATTCTGCTGTAGGTCATTTAGGCTGTTGCTACTATAAACATACATGCACAGGCCTTTTGAATACAAATGCTTCATTTCTATTGGTATATACATATGAAAGAAATTGTTTGGGAATATAGCAAATCTGTATATAAAATTGAAAATTTTTCAGATTGGTTTTCAAGCTATAGCATTTTATATAAGCATAGCACTACTTGAAGACTACAGTTTTTCCACACCATTGCCAACAATTACTATAGTTTTCTTTTTAGTTCTGGTCATTTCAAATTGTTCAAAGTTGACTGCCATTATAATTTTGATTTGTATTTTTCTGATGACCAATGCTGTCAGTAAGAGAAAATTCTTTCTTTTTCTACTGAATGAATTTGAAGGCATCCCTGTTTACATACTTCAATCATTGCTAGTTATCTCTTTATTGAGTAATAAGAACTATTTATAAATTTATGTTTCTCAATTACATGAGTTATAAAAGTTTTTCTACCCTTTGCATTGCCTTTTATTTTCTGGATGATATCCCTTAAAATAAATTTGTTTTAATACAGGCAATTTATTTATTTATTAGATGTATCTATTTTATCTCTATGTGCATACTTGCATATGCAATGTTTCCAAGGTCCCAATATTGCTCAGTTCAGCCTCCACTTCTAGTAGATCCAATTTTCTCCTACCAACATCAAGACTGAGTAGGTGTTCCTGTAGAGGGAGTGGGATCCAAGGTGTTACTCCAAGGTATTTCAGATCCCAAGCTATTCAGTGGTTGTGGTTTGCAGGTTGGACATGTTTTGCTTTTTGCTTTCTTGTTTAGAGTCCAGTAATGAGTGAGCACATCCCGTGCTTTTCTTTCTGAGTTTAAGATATCTCGCTTAGGAGAATATTCTCCAAGTCTATCCATTTGCCTGCAAAGTTTAGGATATCATTTTCTCTTACTTGCTGAGTAGTACTCCATTGTGTAGATGTACCACAGTTCGTTAATTCATTCTTCAGTTGAAGGGCATCTAGGTGGCTTCCAGGTTCTTGCTATTACAAATAATGCTGTTATGAACATAGTTGAGGTACTGCCATTGGAGTGCCATTGTGTGTCTTTAGGATATACACCCAAAAGTGGTATTGCTGAGTCCTTGGGGAGATTGATTCTCAGTTTTCTGAGAAACCACCGTGCTGCATTCCAGAGAGGCTGAACAAACTTACACTCCCATCAACAATGGAGGAGTGTTCCCCTTGCTCTGCAACCTATCCAGTGTAGGCTGTCATCTGTGTCTTTTACTTTAGCCAATCTGACAGGTGTCAGGTGCTATCTCAAGGTTGTTTTGATTTGCATTACTCTGATGACTAAATATGTTGAGCACTTTTTCAAGTGCCTTTCAGCCATTTGTAATTCTCCTGCTGAGAATTCCCTTTTTAGTTCTGAACTCCATTTTTTGATTGGGTGATTCAAGGTTTTGGGCTCTAGATTCTTGAGTTCTTTATATATTTTAGAGATCAATCCTCTATCACTTGTAGGGTTGGTGAAAATCTTTTCCAATTTTGTAGGCTGTCGTTTTGTCCTATTGATAGTGTACTTGGCTTTACAGAAGATTCTCAGATTCAGGAGATCCCACTTATTGATTGTTGTTCTTAGAGTATGTGCCACTGGTGTTATATTTAGGAAGTGGTCACCTGTGTTAATTTTTTGAAGGCTATTTCCCACTTCCTTTTCTATCAAGTTCAGAGTGTCTGGGTTTAGGTTGATCCACTTGGATTTGAGTTTTGTGCAGTGTGACAGGCTTGAATATATTTGCATTTTTCTATACACTACCATCCAGCTATGACAACACCATTTGTTAAAGATACAATCTATCTTCTTTTGAATATTTTGGGCCTCTTTGCAAAAGATCAGGTGTTCATAGGTTTTTGGGAATCCTCAATTCTATTCCATTGATCCACAAATCTGTCTTTATGTCAATACCAGGCTGTTTTTATTACTATAGCTTTATAGTATAACTTGAAGTCAGGGATGGTGATGCCTCCTGAGGTTCTTTTGTTGAGCAAAATTGTTTTGGCAATCCTGGCTTTCCTGTTGTTCCAAATGAAGTTGAGTATTGTTCTTTCAAGGTCCAAAATATATTGTGTTTGGATTTTAATGGGCAGTGCATTGAATCTGTAGACTGTTTTTGGTAGTATTTCAATTTTTACTATGTTGATCCTACCTATCCAGGAACAGCGGAGAACTTTCCATTTTCTGATATCCTGTTCAATTTCTTTCTTCAGTGATTTAAAATTTTTATCAAATCAATCTGTTACTTCTTTGTTTATAGTTACCTGAAAGAAATTTTTATATCTTCCCTTGAAGACTTCAATAATCTTCATAAAGGTGCTTTTGGTGTTGTTTCCTTCTGCTTACTTTTCATTGCTCTGTTCAGGTATTGTAGTTGTAGAACCACCACTTTCTTCTGCATTTGCCTTGTTGTTTTTTATATTATTATGTGTATTTTTCATTGTCATCTGTCCATGGCTTCAGTGGTTCACAATTATTCCATTCCTAGTCAGTTGTGACAAGAAGGCTTGTGTGTCTCCTGTCTCCTCTGAGCAAGGGGTCTGCTTGATCTCTGACTCGGCTCTGGGCAGGGGTCTGAATTTCAAGGCCTCAGTCCTTCTCTGATGTGCAGTTTGCCCTGGAGGTGGGGCCAGCCATGGAATGTTCCCCCTTTTTGGTGTAGCTGGCAGAGACCCTCACAGCCAACCCCAATCCTGTCTGCCAAGGAGTGTCTGAGATCAAGCACCACAGAAGGATCCTGATCCTGGTACACAACTTTCCAGGCAGGGAATCAGGTGCTGGAACCTGTTCACCTCACCTCTGGATGGGGTCTGAATTTCAAAGTCCTTAGTCCTTCTTTGCTGATACAATTGGAGGCAGGGTTGGCAGTGCAAGGTCCCCTCTTTTGCTGTGGCTTGAAGAGGCCCTCAGAGACAAACCCCAGTCCTATCTGCCAAAGGGAGTCTGAGATCAGGCACCATAGACTGATCCTGGTCCCAGAAACTTAATTCTGTATTTTCTTCCAAGAAAATTCTAGATGTACATTTTATATTGATAATTCAGTATATCTTGAAAATGTTCAACTATCAAACAACATAATACTTTTGATTTCAGCATGGATATCCATTTTATTAATTTTGTGGCTTGTAAAAGACAAGTACAATGAATTGTTTTTATTTGTATTCTCAATTTTATCTTTCTTAGTGTTTATTTTTCTGTGAAGAAATAGCATGACCATAACAATTCTGATAAAGAAAAACATTTAGTTGTGCTGGCTTAGAATTTAGAGGTTCAGTCTATTATAATTATGATGGGACATGGTGGCATACAGGCAGACATGGTGCCACTAAAGAAGCTGAGAATTCTACATGTTTGCTCTGTACTCAATAAAAAGTGAACTGAAACACTAGACATATTTGAGCATAGGAGACCTCAAAGCCTATAATAAGAGTGGCAAACTCCTTCCAGCATGGTTACACCCATTCCAACATGCTACCCCCTTCCTAGTAGTGCCACTCCCAATGATCTTATGGGGTCCAAGTATATTTAAACTACCATAGTATTTCAATTAAAATTCTGCTTTATTTTGTTGTTGTTTTTTAATGCCACTGGCTAAGAAGCCTTTGGATTTTGGATTGATCATTGATAAAGTATGGGAGCGTATCTGTTTTCAAATATTTACTTTATGTGATAGTAGTCCATTGAACTTGTATATCACCTCTATCAGCACACGCCTTTATGTGTGTGTGTTTGTGTGTGTATGTGCGTGTATGCACTTATGTTTGTAAATTACTTAGGTGCATATTTCTTTATTTTTTTAAACATTTTTATTGATTCTTTGGAGATTTCACATCATATACCCAAATATCACTTATTTCTTGGTTCCTCCCCCATATCCACTTATAACCTTGTAGTGTTCCTACTATAAAAACTTATGAAAAATAGAAAAATAAAAATAAGAATATTAATTAAAACAAAAGAACTAAGACAAGCAAGCAAATAAGAACTCCTAAATAAACTAATATCAGCAAGAAAAATAAAAATTATCATGCTCCTCAGTCTTTCCTACCTCCCAATTGCCTCTTAGTTCAATTCATAAATATTGAGAGCTACAGTATATACTATAGGTATACTATTTTATTAAAACTTCAGTTTTTACAAATTTTCACTGTGTAGCATGTTGTTGGTGAAAGCCAGGTTTCCTGGTTTCTGACAAATCATCAATGCTGGACCCTTCCCAATTCTCCTCTAAGATATTGCTATCATGAAGTTCCTGGAACTAGATTTCCACAAGGCCAGTTTCTGCACATGTTTTAGCAGATCATAAATGGGGTAGATATTGAGGAGTGCCAACTGAAATTTGTTTACTAGCTGAGTTGTTTAGTCCAGGCTATTGAGACCACACCCAGAGTTGACAGGTGAAACCAGCTATCCCATTCCCCATGTAAGGAGTAGGGTCAGCTTTCCTAAGTGGTGAGGTCCAGCTCTTCTAGGGGTGCGGACAGCACAGCATGGCTTCACCAGACGTTTCAACACATGCTTCTCATAGGACCCTCTGATAACATGGGCAAAAAACTTTAACACAGACCCAATATGTACTTTATCAAGTACATAGACCTAGACAGTAGCTGCTTGGCCCTAGTTGTCATAATGGTCTCAGGTAGAAGCATAGAGCTCTCAGCTGAATGGGCCCAGTAATACCATGGGACCCCAACATGGTTCCAATGGTTACCCATATCTCTGGCAGTCACTCAGCCTTTGATGATAACAGTAGTCATCCACATCAACACACCGTGGTTGCTGTAAGGCCACAAAGCCTTATCCCACATCTAGGGCCCAGACTTAGTTATGGTCCCTGATAACAGTGCTGGTAGCCAGATGCTCAGGCATCAATATGTTCTCAGGTGTCAGTCCAGAACTAGGGCATCTTTTGTGGTAATGGGAGTCACTGATATTGACTTAGACCCTGGCTGCTGTAGGGCCATGGAGCAAGACATGATCCTTGGCAGAAGATTGGGCCATATGACACCCTGACCTTGGGTGTTAGTGAAGACCACTCAGATTGACATTACCTCAGCAGCTGCATGTCCCTTGGACCTCAACATAACTATAGGTGGCTGGACAGAAACAAGGCATCCTTGTGGTCTTTGGTGGCAACATGGGCAATGGATATTAATACTGACACTGACTGTGCAGGGATCATGGAACAAGACATGATCTTTGGCACCTGCCCAGACCTAAATGGCACCATGGCCCCCAGTGACAGTATAGGCCACTCAGATTTGTATCAGCCGGGCTGTAGGATTGTCTCTGAACAACATGTGCCAGGTGGTAGCACCTGCATAACCCTTGATAGTAACTGGTACCATGCATATTAATATGGCCTCTGGATGTGATAAGATCAAAGACCTAATGGCCTTTAACAGCATTTTTGGCCCAGAAGCCTCTATGGCAAGTGGTGGCTGTGAAGACTACTTGGATCATGGTAGCTTCTATAATGGAATGATAATTAGTTACCAACATGGCACATGTAGCATCTCAGATCCTATCATCCTCATGGTCTTCAGTGATAACAGAAGCCACAGACATCAGCAAAGACCATTGACCTTGGCATGGCCCTTTGCAGCAGTCTCCTCACAAAGAAATCAATATGATCCCAGGTGGCACACAAGCTTTCAATATTAGCTACCTCTTCACCAACTTTGCCTCTTCAATTCTGCCTCTTTCCAAAGGATATGACACAGTATGCCTCTCTACACCATACTATACCATATATTGGCTAAACATAATGGTGCCTGCTTGCCTACCACCTGGCTGGCCTATGGTTTCTTCTTCCTGGTAAGGAAGAACACCCAGGCAGTGTTGTTAGTGTCCTTTATCCACTGGGTGCTAATGACCTCCTTAGGCATTTGTTTGTTTATATACTTAAACATATAATATACAAATAGCATTAATTTATCCATTTTTCAAGTCTCTATTTTTCATATTTTCAAGTCTACTTCTGGGCTAGAACTGTTAGAACAGAATAAAGCATAGGTAATGAGGACAAAAGCTACTGATTTTTCTTAATTTTGCTTGTTATTTGTTAAATCAATTTTAACATGCTTTTAAAATTTTAAAGTACACTATACATTTTGTTTCATTTTTATTAATTATCTTAACTTTCAATTACAGAATTTCCATTGGTTCTGTATTTTATAATTTCAAGTAATATTTGATTTCTTTTTGAGTAGGATGCTGCATTGTGTCTTCCTTTATTTTGGTATCAATTCTTTCAGTTATATAAAAATACTTGTATTGATTTATTTTTATAGATCAAGCATTTGTAATTTATTTTAAAGATATGAAGTCAGTTATTTGAAAAGAATCTGTTGGTTATTTGGGAAAAGGCAGTCAGAACAGGAAAATTTCACCTACATTATCTTTATATGTCTCTCAACCTTATATACTTTATAAGTCTTTTGTTTTGTTTTGATTTTGAATAAATTCTCATTTTTTTATCCATGTATCCCCTTGTTCAAACTCCCTTCCCCCTTCCAACCTGTCCTGGTCACTCTCTCTTCTCCCCATCTCCTCATCTCCTCCCCAGAAAGGGCACGAGGTCCCAAGGTCTCAAGGTGTCTTAGTTCAGCATCCACTCCAGGCAAGCCTGATTTCCTCATACTAATATCAAGACTGGGTTAGGAGTACCTCTGGAGGGAATGGGCTCCAAGGCATGGGTTCAAGGTGCTTCAGATTCCAAGATGTTCAGTGGTTGTGGTTTGCAGCTTGGGTGTGGCTTTGCTTTTTGTTTAAAGTCCACTAATGAATGAGTATGTCCCCTGCTTATCTTTCTGGGTTACTTGTATTGATTCTTGTAGAAATCCAAAATGTAGCGATCATTTACAAAAGAAATTTCTATTATTTTATTAATCTTGGTGTATGAGAGTCATTTCTATGATGCTTTCAAAATCTTATTTTTCATTTTAAGATGGATATTTTAGAAATGTATAGTTACATTTTAAGGGACATTTTTGGAAGATGCTTTCTGAGGTTTATTTGGATGACATGTGGGTTTATATAAGCTGTATCTTTGATTGTACAATAGAAAGTATCTGGATATGACTCATTCTGCTTTTTTCATGTAGCATTAAATCTCCTTTTACTTATTTATTACCAAAATAGTCACTGAGAATTACTTTTTTCCTTCTGTTTCAACTGAATTTAGTCTCTTCATGAGAGACTCACAACTCTCTGATATGAAGCACTACCTTTGATCTAGGGGAAAAATACTAAAGAAAAGTTTTTTCTATTGTAGTTGTAATAATGACCCATGGTCATGTAAAAATCCAGCTTTACTAATAATTTATTGAAATAAGGTCTCTAGATTTGTAGTTCATTTAGATTACAAAAAATTACTCAACTTCATTGCTGGCTAAGACTATAGCAACATTTTGGATGAGGGGTTGAAAAATTGTAAGAGAGTTTTCTCTGAGACTGTGTATCCTCTTAATATCAGAAGATACACATATTTTTAAATTTTCCTTTTTTTAAAAAATAAATTTTTATATAACAACTTCTGTTGAATTGTAGTGTTTTACATTGTAAATATTTGTCCTTCCTATTGGTTTAATAAAATGGTGATATTGGCCAGAAGGCTAACATAAAATATGGGCTGGGCTATAGACCAAGAAAAGTTTCAAAAGAGGAAGAGCAGATCAGAGATGTCCAGTGAACACAGAGGAAAGACAAAAATGCTTCTCTGAGAAAAGATACTAAACACTTGGCTAATCATGGGTTAATTTAAGAGAAAGAGTTAGCAAGAAACATGCCTGAACCATAGGCCAAACAGCAGTAATTAATATACAACATTGTGTGATTATTTGGGACTACTGGTTCAGATTTTGTGCCTAGGTCAGGCCAGAAACTCTTATTACAATCTTATTATATCTCACCCCTCTTCCTAGTCATGCTCTAGCTCCCTCATACTCCATCTCTCCATCCAGTCCTCAGAGAGGGTAAGGACCTCCCAGGTGGGAGTCAATACAGTCTGGCATATCAACTTGATGTAGACCAAGCCCTCCACTTTCAGTATCAAGGCTGAGCAATGTATTTCTCTATAGAAAATAGGCTCCACAAAGCCAGTTCATGAATTAAAGATAAGTTCTCATCCCACAGCCAGAGGACCCAAAACCTGTCCAGACCTCACAACTGTCATCTACATTCAAAGGTCCTAGTTTTTCCCTAATTAAGTTTCCTAGCTGTTTGATCACAGCAAGTGAGCTACCAATAGCTTACTTGGGTCAGTGGTCTTTGTGGTTTTCCTCAACATGATCTTGACCTTTTTACTCCACTCTCTTTTTGACTGGACTGGAAGCTCCACCAAGTACTTAGCTGTGGATCGCTGCATCTGTTTCCATTAGCTGCTGAATGAAGAGTCTAGATGACAATTAGAATGGTCATCAATATGAGTACAAGAGAAGACAGTTCAGGCACCCTTTCCACTATTGCTTAGAGTCTTAGTTGGGGTCAGGTTTATGGATTTGAGGATATTTTCTATCACCAGGTTTCTCCCTAATGTCCAAATATCTCTCACTATCAAGATATCTATTTCATTGTTCTCCCACTTGGTCTTTCCCCCAACTGACCATTCAATTCTCACATGTATTTTTCCCAACTCCTTTGCCCCTCCCCACCATGATCCCAATTTATTCAGGAGGTTTTAACTATTTCTCCTTCCCAGGAGGTCCATGAATGGTAGAAGATACACTCTTAAAATCTCACCAACATGAATGTGAAAACATAGACTAAACAGTGATGACATTCTAAGTAGGACATATAAAGTCATAAAGCTTTTGTCATATGCAAAATATATAGGCAACAAATAAAAGCTAAAGTAGGAGAGATTGCATTCTAAGAAAAAGTTGTATCAAATGGTTTTTTAGTACCAAATGTTCAGCACTGAAAACATATATACATAAGGGAATTTTTTCAAATTATTTTTTAATCAACATTTTTTTCTTTTATATCTTGACTACAGTTTCCCCTTCTCTTATTTATGCCCTGCTTCCTCTCTGTCTCCCTTATCTGCTCCTTCTCTGTTTCTACTAAGAAAGGAGCAGGCCTCCTATGGGTGTCAACAAAGCATAGCATATCAAGATGAGGTAGGAATAATCCTCTCCCTTTGTATTAAGACGGGGAAAGGCAATTCAGTGTGGGGAATAGTTTTTCAAAAGCCAGACCAAGCATCAGGGTCAGGCCCTGATCCCTCTGCTAAAACCCCAACAAATAGAACGAACTACACAACTGTCACTGTCACTAGGACCTAGGTTGGTCCCATGCAGGCACCTTAGCTGTTGGTTCAGAGTCTATGAGCTCTTGTGAACGCACATTAGTTTTTTCCCCACTGTGGGTTGCCTTGTGATGATCCTGAAGTCTGTATCCTACAATTATTTCTTACTCTTTTCAGCAGGACTCTCACAGCTCAGCCTAGTGCTTCTCTGTAAATCTCAGCAATTGTTTCCATCACTTATTGAATGAAGGCTCTTTGATGACAATTAGAATAGTCACCAATCTGATTACAGAAGATGGCCAGTTCAGGCACCCAATCCATTATTGCTAGGAATCTTAGCTTAGCTGGGGTCATCCTTATTGATCCCTGGGAATTTCCCTGGCAACAGATTTCTCTCTAATCCTGAAATCCACCTCCTATCAAGTCTTTTCTGTTTTTGTTTTTTTCCCTCTTCCTCCATATTGCTTTCAATCAGCCCAACCCAATTCCTCATATTTCCAACTCCCCCACACATACCTCCAGTTTACCCAGGAAATCTCTTCTATTTCCCCTTTCCAGAGAAATCCACACATTCCTCTTTGGGCCCTTCTGGTTACCTACCCTTTCTGGAGCTGTGTATTTTTACCATAGATTTTCTTTAGTTTTACAGCTAGCATTAAATTATGAGTGAGCACATAACATGTTTGTCTTTCTTAATCTGGGTTATGTTACTCAGGATGATATATTTTTCTAGTTCCATTCATCTCCCTACAAATCATTATGTCATTATTTTTCACAGATGATTAATACTCCATAATATAAATGTGCTACATATTTTTTTTGTCCATTCTTTGATGAAGAGCATCTAGCTTGTTTGCAGGTTATGGCTATTACAGATAATGCTGCTATGATTGTAGTTGAGCGGGTGTCCTTGTGATAAGATTGAGCTTCCATTTGGTATATTCACAACATTTGTATTACTGGGTCCCTAGGTATACTGATTAATTTTGAGGTAGATTGACCAATTTTTAATTTTCTGAGTAGCTACAATTTTGATTACCAAATTGGCTGCATAAGTTTGCACTCCTACCAGCAGCAGAGTATTCTCCTTACTCAATATCTTTCCCAAAAGAATCAGCCATTGTTGTTTTTTATTTTAGCTATTCTGACAGATGTAAGATGAAATCTTAGATCCATTTTGATTTGAATTTACCTAGTGGCTAAAGATGTTGAAAAATTCCTTAAGTGTATCTCAGGCATTTGATACTTTTTCCTTTAAGAATTCTTTTTATATCAGTACACCATTTTAAATTAGATTATTTAGTATTTATTTATTTATTTTAATTTTATATACCAATTGCAGTTTTTCCTCTTGGTGAGCAGGGTAAAAGTTGAAGAATGGCAGGGATTACTTGGTATTTTGATGGGTAGCTTTCTTAGTTCTTTATATATTTTGGAGAAGAGCCTTCTGTCATATGTGGTGAGTAAAGATATAATTGTATATATTTTTTGAATTTGTCAATTGTTAATGGACTGAACATTACTCAAATAATTATTGTTTGTATATATTGTGTACAATTACTATACCTGTTGCGTATAGTTTTTCTTCTGTTAGTTATAATCTTTTTTTATTTTTGACACAAAGGGAAAATGTTATAATATATTTTAAATTTAATAAAAATCAGCCTAGAATATCAAAAAAGATAATATTCTATTCAGTAGGCTGTGGTTTTGTTTTATTTATAGTGTCATTTGTCTTACAGATTCTTTTCAATTTCACAAGGCCCCATTTATTAATTGTCAGTCTCAGTATCTATGGTATTGATGTTCTACTCAGGAAGTTGTCTTCTGTGCCAATGCATTCAGGGCTACTTCCTACTTTCTTTTCTATCAGGTCCAGTGTAACTTGATTTATATTGAGTTCTTTGATAAACATGGACTTGAGTTTTTTACAAGGCAATAGACATGAAGCTATTTGTATTCTTATACATGTTGATATCTAGTTATGCTAGCACTGTTTGTTGAAAATGCTTTATTTTTGCATTGTATAATTTTGAATGCTTTGTAAAAAATCAGGTGTTTATAGGAGAATGGATTCATGTCAAGATCTTTGATTTTTTTCCATTGATTCCCATGTATGTTTTTATGACAGCTCAATGCTGATTTAATTATTATAGCTCTACAGTAGAGCTGGAAAATAATGCTAGTGATACCTCCAGATGTTCCTTCATTGGACAAAATCTTTGACTGGTCCTAGGCTTTTTTTTCTATATGAAATTTATTATTGTTCTTTGAATATTGAAAGAATGTGTTTACATTTCTTTATGTACAGATTTCAATGAATCTGTACATTGCTTGTGGCAGAATGACCATTTTTACTATGTTAATTTTACCTATTCGTGGGAATAGACAATTATTTTATTTTCTGATATTTTCTTCAATTGTATTTTCAAAGGCTTGAAGTTTTTTTTTTAACATAAAGGTCTTTCACTTTCTTTCTTAGAGTTACCCCAAATTATGCAATATTCCTTTTGACTACTTTTTTCTTTGATTTATTTCTCAGCCAATTTGATATTTGTATACCAGAAGGATACTGATTTGTGTATGTGTGTGTGTGTGTGTGTGTGTGTGTGTGTGTGTGTGTGTGTGTGTATGTATGTTATTCTTGTATCCAGATACTTAGAAGAACAGTTTTATTAGCTGTAAGTGTTCCCTGGTAGAATTTCTGGTGTCCTTTATGTTTACTATTATGCAATCAGCTAATAGATATATTTTCCTTTTTCCTTTCTAATTTGTATCTCCTTAATCTCCCTTAGGTCTCTTATTGTTTTAGCTAGAAATTCAAGCATTATGCCTTCACTTGTTTCTTTTTATTTTTCCTTTTTTTTAATTATGAATAAAGTCTCATTTTTCATCCATATATCTCCTTGTTCAAACTCCCTTCCCCTTTCTGCCCCTCTCAGTCACTCTCTTCTCTCTATCACTTTATCTCCTCCCCAGCAAGGGCAGGAGGTTCCAAGGTCTCAAGGTGTCTTAATTCAGAATCCACTCCAGGCAGAGCAGCTTTCCTTACCCCAACATTAAGACTGGGTCAGGTGTTCCTCTGGAGGTAATGGGCTCCAAGGTGCTGGTACAAGGTGCTTTATCTCCCAAGCTGTTCAGTAGTTGTGGTTTGCAGCTTGGGAATGCTTAGCTTTTTGTTTAAAGTCCATTAATGAGTAAGTATTTGCTTGCTTTTCTTTCTGGGTTTGTGATACCTCACTGAGAAGGATCTTATTTAAGTGGATTTACTTCTGAATTTTTTCAATTTAACTTGATGTTGACTATAGGCTTTCTGTAAATAGCCTTTATTATATTTGAATAAGTCCCTTGTATTTTAATCACTTAGATCTTTATCATGAAGGAATGTTAACTTTTGTTAAAGGAGTCTTCAGCATTGAATGATACAATGTTGTTTGTTTCTTTTAGTTTATTTTTATTGTCAAATACTATGACAAATTTTCATATGTTGAACTATGCCTGAATCTCTGAGATGAGATCCACTTGATCATATTGCTATGTTTCATGTGTTCCCAAGTCCTAGTTTGCAAGTATTTTATTATTTTTGAATCAATGTTTATTAAAAAATATTCCATAATTCACTTTCTTTTTAATGCTTTTATGTAGTTTGGTTACTAGAATGATCTTGGAGACATAAAAGAATTTTGGCAATGTTTCTTTGTTTCTATCTTCATAATAATATAAGGTCTATTGGTCTTCTTTGAATGTTTGGTAGAATACAGCTCTAAAATCACCAGGCTCTAATCTTCTTGGTTCAGAGACTTTTGATGACCGCTTCTATAGCCTTGGTGTTATAGAACTATTTAAATCATGATATAGATCTATTTAAATTTGATTTTGGTATAACTTTGGTAAGTGATATTTGTTTCAGAAGATTGTCCATTTGTTTTAGATTTTCCAATTTTATAAAAATAAATTTGTAAAAAATATCTTAATGATTCTTTGATTTCTCAATTGTCTGTTGTTATGTCTCTTTTTCAAATTTTATTGTATTAATTTGTATATTTTCCACGTCTTTTTGTAAAATTATATAAGGGTTTGTCTATCATGTTGTAAATCTCAAAGAACCAACTCTTTGGTTCATTGATTCATCATATTATTATCTTTGTTTATATTTTATTTATGTCATACTTTAGTTTGATTATTTTCTGCCATATAGTCCTCTTGGGTATGTTTGAAATTTTGTTGCTGTTCTAGTGATTTCGGTTGTGTGGTAAATTTAGTAATATGATATCTTTGTAAATTCTTTTTGAAGGCAGTTAGTGCTTTAAACTTTTATCATATTTGTTTATGTTATTTATTTATTTTCATTAATTTTAGGATTTGTATTTTCTTTTGTAAATTTCTTTTTTTTCATTTTATTTTTTTTCTTCCTTCTTTATTTTGTATTTATCAAAAAAAAAACACAGCAAAAAGAATTTAAAATGTGGAAGAGTTAACAATAACTATACAGAGGATAAGAATGATAGGCATGGCTTATCAAGGGAAGAAATACAAATAAGATTGCTACACCTATATTTTCTTTGTGTTCATCTTTCCCTCTGAATTTTTTTTTTTCATCCCTGTATATCCTTATTCAAGGTCTCTTCCCCCTCCCAACACATCTGGT
>PVIH01022359.1:0-27390 GCA_004025045.1 Sigmodon hispidus | reverse complement strand
AGGCAAAGGATGATCTGGTCCTGAAAGTGGGGCCTATTAATAAATTGCATTGCATTAGAGAACACAAAAGCAAAAGAAATGTGGGAAGGACTGACAATTTAATGATTCAGTTTCAGCTATTGTCAATGCTGGCCAACAAATCTTCATATTAGTCAGAAAAGCATGGCTAATGTCAAATCAGAGGAGAACAATTAAAAATGCATAACAGCATCTTCATTAAATTGGTACCATTAAAGACCAGAACTATTAGCGCATTTAAGCATGCATGACCAGTACCTCTCTTGTCGGTTAGTGAGCAAATCCTCTTTGTCCTTGTAAGATTCCACCTTAGCCAGATTCAAAAAATGATTCAGCTAATATTGCCATGGCCAGAGTTAGAACCTCATGTGTAGAAATTGCTAAAAACATAGGTTTTTGGTCTCATTTTGCAATAGTGATCATTTCTGACATTGGATTGTTTGTTGTAAATTTATTATCTGTCTCCCTCTGAGCCCTTTCAAAGCAGCTAAAGTACTCCCTCTGATGGTCTCTGGGTTTCACTCACAACTAACAACAAGGCATTGTTCTGTAGGATTTTTCCCTCATAATGCTTCTAACAATCCCCAAAGCCAAAACCCTGACAGAACTTAGTTAAAGCTTTGATTTAACACTTCTTTGGGTCCCTTTTTTTTTCAAAGGTAAAAAGAAAATTGGTATGATCTATATCAGGAGTGGAAAAACACAAACACATACAAATATACTTAGCTTCATATAACATATGCATAATTTAGTAATGTGGCTCTCACAGAGTCTAAGAAAATTTTGCCTATAGGATTCTTTGCAAAAGTCAAATCAATAAAAAATGTTGTTCATGTCAGCCAATAATGGGATAATATCAGTAGTGCCTTATAGTGGAAAGGGACGTGCAGCAACCAGGCATTGCAACAAGGAAGCTGGCTGCACAGTATGATACAGAAAGGAAAAAAATCCAGCCTTGCCACACAAAGCCCTACAATTCTAACCATTTGTGTCAAAGAAGTTGTGAGCGTGAGCGCAAGGGAAAGTAACTACAGGCATTTCTCTTTGAGCAGTCATCTCTACCAAGTGAAACCTCCCTATTGATTTAGCCTTGTCATTCCTCAATCCTATGCATTCCTCCTTTACCCCAGAGCTAGCTGTTACTGTCTGCTCCCTAAACCGACCCTCATTCTGCTTTGTTCTCTAATTGTACTTTACCCTACCACAGAAAAGCAGCAATGAGCAAAACCAAGCTCCCTTCTTAATATCACAGCATCTCTCATGATTTAGAATAGCAGCTTTTAAATACCAGCTTTACTAGATAGTGCCAAGTGATGATGAAGTTTCCCTATTACTTTTGCAAAACTAGAAAAATAAGGTCAGCATAGTAAGAGCTTGTCATAAAGCTAACTGTATTCAGCAAAAAATGTTGCCCATTATTCTGAGATTACATCCTGCTGGTTTTTTATCAGTGGAGGGTCATTAAAATATCTTTCTTTTTATAAAACTTTGGTTATAGTAGATGATGGTTGAGATTTCTTTCACCCATTTTGTTTAATTCTTAGTTTACTTCACAAAAATAAAAACTGAGTAGGTCACAGAGCTAAAAAATTAACTATTTTACAAAATTATCACCTTTAAACATCTTGAAGATGATTAAAAAGGATGGGAAGGAAAATGAATCTGATTTACTGGGAAGAGAAAACAAAGAAGCCCAAGGTCCCCATTCAGCTCAGTTACCACAGTGAAGAGGGCAGCAGCAGATGACCTGGGAGATGCTAAGGAGAAACTCATTTCTCTTTTATACTGCAGCCCACTTCAAGCTGTAGCCCTCCTATCCGCCTAATAGCAGGGAGTCTCAAAAACGCACATTGGGATCCATAGCACTGACATCATTTGGAAACAAGACTCAAATTTTATTCTGATAGCAATTAAATTACCAATTACCTGGAAGGCAAACACAGTTATGCAAATTACAGATGCAGGCTGACTAATATTAGAACTAAAATTGTTATCACTTTAGAGCTAGGCATTTTGCATCTTTCTTCTTTTTCTATGGCTACAGTTTAGTTTAACTGGAATTTGTGAGCTAGGGATAAATTCCATTAATTTCTGAATATAAAATATTATTTTAGCTTATCTGAAAATTGATCTTATCCCAAGATAATCTTCCTGAAACTTTTCTCCCTCTACTTTTTATAAATGTATTATCTAATTCAGTCACTATATTATTTATCATCTATTATTATTTATTAATTCACTAACACTAACCTATAATTCAGTGATGGAATTTGTGCTGTAATGCTTTTCAGTATATTTGCATACTGAATAAAATCATATTGATTCTTAAGGATTTTTATGCTCTAGAAATGCTTGCTTCAGACAAATTTGCAAACAAATTTTTATTTGGTTTCCAAAGACATTATTTTGACATGATTTCAACTGATGCCAACAAATCAAGCCGAGCTCTGCAACAAATGCCTTCTTAATGGGTTTTGCACTATTTGTTTTAGTTGACATCATTTGTTATAATTTAACACTGGTTCCTTCCTAGGGAAGTCCAAAATCAATAAAAAAAATGGTGACATATGTTTGTGTTTATTTGGAAATATAAATACAACCAAAGGACTCCAACAATGCACGATTAATAGAGTACAAGGGCTGGTTTGGGGACATCTGATTGTCCATCCTGTAATATGAATTTGAAAATAGCTTGTGATTCCCACTCTTTGATTTTCAGGCTAGCATAGAATTTCACAGTAATGATAAATTATCTTGGATATGTGGTTTTCTTCTACAGTTTGCTACAACATGGCCTCATAGGTTCACAAAAGTGGGAAGAATGAGGGCATAGGCCAAAGGAGAAGAAATGCTGCTAATAATACATGAAGACAAGAAACAAATACATGTGAAATGTTATTCCTGGGAGAAAAGCTCCAATTAAGATTTCTGCCATTTCCTACAAGTCTCCTGGTACACAGGAAAAAACGGAATTCCCAAAGCCCAAAGTTTGGTACAGAAGTTCAACTAGAAGTTCTTCTCACAGCAGCCCTCTGGCCTTTTTAGGTAATTTTTCTCCATATTGACAGCTGGGAAATATGATTAAGAATGCCAAAGAGAAATGTTTTGGGCCTGACTGTCAACCCTTTCACAAATACATTTTCAAGATCTGCCTGTCCCTTGATCCAGGTTCATTCCCTTGTTTCTCTTCTCTGGACCAGGCACAAATGAAATTCTTTTATAGAATCATAACATCTCATGGTTAGAGGAATCTTCAGAGTCATCTAGTTCAGTGGTTCCCAAATGCGAGATCCAGGGGCTAGAACCAAATCCTAATAAAATTTTGTGTGCTGAAAAATAAGGGCAATGTTATAGAAAGCTAAAATTGTCAAAGGACTTTGCTCCATCACTAACTAAGGGTTTTTCCATTTTGAGAGTGTGCATAATAGTAATTGAAATGAAGCGTTCATTCTCCACCCCCCCATCTTTCAAATGCCCACTAAAAAGTAAACCATGTACCACCTCATATTCCCATGTGAGGTGAGTTCAAGTTAGATACTACCTCTCGTAAGTTATTTCACTTTTCATTTTGGGAGTGAATTACTTCTGTAAGTGTGATAGTTAACAGTGTCAACTTGATAGGATCAATAAACTAACCTTTTAGGCAGACTGGGATGAGGGATTATTTAAATTAGATTAGCTTGTAAGGCATTACCTTAATTAGGTTAATTAAGGTAGAAAGACTAACCCTAAAAGTGGGTGATGTCATTCTCTGAGTTTAGGTCAAGTGTAGTAGGACAGGCCCATGGCATCAAAACATTGGCTCAAACCAGTTACCAAGGCATGCACATAATGTACTTTAAGAGTCAACCTGGAATCTGCCTGAGGGCCTAGCAACAGCTGCTGTCCAATGTCCTTTAACCAACGAGCCACCTCTCCAGCCCCTGTCTAACATTTCTCATCTAGTGGAGTCTGCCTGAGGGCCTTGCAACAGGCACTGTCAGAGGTCTAGATCATGCCTTGCCAATGAGGGGGTGAGTGAACAATGTCATAGGATCAGGGCATAGCCTGGGTGATGAGAGGCCCTCCCCATTGTTGAATAAGTGAGTTAGTCCTTTGCTTTACAACTGACTGCTGAGGATTGTGTCATTGACTCTGTGTCTTCCCACTCCCTCCCCCAGGAATCCTTAGGACTCAGCAACAGTCATGGACTGTATAAAAAGGAAAATGTAGCTGAACTCAGGCATGCATTGCTTTCTGCTTCCTGACTGAAGATACAACATGAACCATTTCCTCAAGCCCCTATTTCCCAAGCATGAAAGACTTTGACCTTGAATTACAAGAAAAATTGTATCCTTTTTACCTGCCTGAAGTTGTTTATTTTGTTTTTGTTTTTTGTTTTGTTTTTGTCTAGGCATTTAATTTGATCAATGCAAACAATTATAGACATACTTCTCTTTTAGGGCTGCCAGCTCACAAAATGGAGACTTATTATTATTATTATTATTATTATTATTATTACTAAACCTCAATCTTAGCTTAGCCTTGCTTCTAATTAGCTATTTTAACTTAAATTAACACATATATTTTAATATACATTCTTTTACATGGGTCAGTTGGTTATCTTTACACTGTACTGCCTGCCCATCCTGCTTCTTCTCCATCTGGCTTGTGAACCATCTTTCTTCTTCCCAAAGTTCTCTTTCTCCAGAAGTCCCTGCTATATCTCCTACCTAGCTATTGACCCTTTAGCTTTGTATAAAACCAATCAAAATGACACATCTTCCCACAGTATAAAAGTGTATTCCACAACAAACAGTGACATTTGCTCTTTTAGCTAACTCTTGTATAACTTAAGAGTTAATAACAGTGGTAGAAAATTTATTATAAATAAGGCACTACGTATAAACTTAATGCTTGAGGTAGATGTTAGAATTTCTATTTTACAATTGAGGAAAGTGGGGAATAGGAACATTAAAGAACTTTGCTTAGATCACTTAGTAAGTATGTAGTAGGGTATATATTCAGAGCCACCCATCCTAGGGTCAAATCCCAAAACATTTCAGTTTAGACAAAGAAGAAAAGTACCATATAAATAAAACTTTCTCAGACATCATCTAATTAAAAAAATAAATTTGAAAATCTTTATCAATACATTTTCTTTTTGCATTTTCAGTAGGCATACAGATATGGTACTCCAACAAAAACTGATTTTATTTAAGCATCCACACACTTTAGGACTTAGAAATTATTCAGCCTTAGTTTCTTTTCTAAGAGAAAAATAGTGATCTATGTGAAACTTGATAGTACTGATGAAAGTCGGCTCATTCCTTATTACTTTGGGATTCTATACTTAAATAAATAAATATCCATTCTCTCCTCCCCCAGTACACAGAAGCCGCCTACTTAACTTTTGTCTTCAAATGAAGAATTCATCTAGTTTACCTGCGATAAGAAGGCCATAGAAGCCATTTACAGTCATATGTAAATGTGTGTTACATCACCTTGCTCTTAGTCTGTCTTTAGTATCTAACACAGCTCTGCCAACACTTACTGCATGTTCTCCTCAGTTATTGATACTTGATGCTGGCCTGATCTGATAATTGATCTTGTCATGCCCGTTGTTTCCCTGAAAAGGGATCTTGTTGAAAACCAAGGGAAGCTCATCAGTGCCCTCAGGCCAAACTTTAACAAAGATTTTTTTCCTATTCAATTCACTTATTTAGTATGTGCCTTTGGCTACATCTATTAAACAGCATAATATTCATCTTGTTCTACCTTCAATTGAGTACTTTGGTAAAGGATTAGTTAATTCACTTGTTTATTGGCATGTACAAAAATATAATAAAAAAATAAGGTGATAACCATGTTAAGATAAATTTATAAAGATCCTTGAAAGATTATAGTTCAGATGACTTGTAATTTATTTTTTGAAATTATAATATAATTACATCACTTCCCACTTACTTTCCTTCCTCCAAACCCTTCCATGTTCAGATTTTTCAGTGTGATAGTATATAAATTTTCAGACAAAAAAAAAAAAAAACACGCAGAGACACTGTGACCACGACTTCAAAAGGAAGAATTTACTTGGGGGGCTTATTCACAGTTTCAGAGTGTTAATCTATGACCACCATGGCAGAGAGAATGGAAGCCAGCAGGCAGGCATGGGGATGAGGGCTCAACATATATATGATTCCCAAGTTGCAGGCAGAAAGAATGTGAGACTGAGCCTGGCATAGACTTTTGAATCCTCAAGGCCCACACCTCAGTGACACACCTACTCCAAAAAGCCACATCTACTCCTCCTGAAACTGGTCCACCAACTAGAGACTAAGCAATCAAGTATATGAGATCAGGAAGAAAAGGTTAAGATAAATGCCTTTCTTTGACAAGGATAGGAGTGAACCTATGAAAGAAGAAGGACTACAAACAAAAACATCATGGCATTAATTCCATCTATAAAATATCTTTTTATATGTACTATTTTTATCACTTGTTGCTGATAAAAGAATACTTGACAACGAGATTCTAGAAATGAAGAGTTTATTTTGGCTTACAGATTAAACAAATATAGTCCTTCATGGCAGGGCAGTTATGCCACCAGGAATATGAGGCAGCTGGTCATATTACAACTATAGTCTGCAAGCAGAAAATGAGAAATGCCAGTGCTCAGCTCACTTTTCCCTTTTTATTTAGTCTAGAACCCATGGTTTCTGGGGGTGGATATACTTAATATCTCAATTAATCTAAACTAGATGCTCCATCACAGACTTGTCCAGATGTCTGTCTCCAAAGTGATTCTAGATCTTATCAAGTTGATAATTAATATTAACCATAACTCATTATTTTTAATATATTCCATTTGGTGAAAATCAAGGAAAAAGAAACAAAGAGAAACACCTGTCATGTGACATGCAAGGCAATAGACAAAAAGAATTTATCTTGAATGTATCATTATTGGAATATGTTGATTTAGTAAAGCACTAGATACTGAACATTAAGATATTAGAAAAACTTGACATTTGATGCTTTTTGTATACTGAATGAGTTTCATTTATAATGAGATTGTTCACCACCTTAGTGGATGAAAATTTTAATGAAGAAATTTGGAAATTATAGAAGAAAAGTAACTACAAACAAAAGCACAGATACTTAACCAAACAAGTAGGAAATAATTTTTATGGATGAAATTAGAATGAAAATGTGCCTTTGCTTCATTTCCCAGATAACACTTGTTATCATTATGTTTAGTAGTCATGTGTATCAGTTAGGACCTTTCAAATATGGTGCAGGTTATATGGGTATCAAGTGTCACATGGAAATCAAGGCTTGGGATTACCAAAGATTTCCCTTTGTCCTACATGGGAACCATTACTGAATGTCAGTGAGGCCAAGTGACATTCGAGAAGACCTAAGGGAAAAAGAGAAGTTTGGTGTCAAAGCTGTGCTGCCCAACTATAGCACTATCCACATTCTTCTCAACTTCCTTTTGTTCTCTAGCTCTTGGAGTTTGTGTTTCTCTCAGCACCTCAAGAACTTCAACATCTTTCCTAACCTAACCATCTCAACAACTCTTTCCTCTTTAGTGCTTCACCTTTTGGGATCTTGCTCCCTGATTTTCAAAATAAAGAAAAATACCCTATAAGAGAATCTCCTAGTGAGGGTAATCTAGCATAGTCCTTTTCAGTTTATATTTCAATGCTGGAGTTAGTGACAAACTTACTAATAGAGTGTATACACATGGCCTTGATTTTAACCTTCATCATTGAAAAAGGTGTTTCAGCTCCAGAATCATAATAAAATACATTTAAATCTGTCTCAGAGTGGCTGAGGGACTTGTGGAAGGACTATATAACCATCCTGAGCCTCAGTTTTCCTATCTCTAACTTGAGATTATAATATTGCTATGGCTAGTTCAATGGGAGAAATTAGACAGATAATTAAATGCTTGATTCTCAAATTTTAACATAGGTATCAAAGTTAAACAGTAAATGAATTCTGATGATATTTGTTTTATAATACCTTTGAGTCATCAAGATAGTGCTGATCTCATGGGAAATGAGAGGATAATGATTAGTTACTCAAGGCTGGAAGAGCAGGAAACAACAGTACATCCATGCCAACAACCAGCAGAAGCAGTGATTTTGAAAATGGTGTATTCAACAGAGTCAAATACCACAAATATCAACTGAGATGAGAAAAAGCATTGGTATATTGAATTTCAGAAACAGAAATTGTAAGGATTCCTGGCACACCACGTGGTGAATCTAACAGGGTGCTGGGTGAAATAAGAATTTCTGGCATGTTGGGGCCACATGGTAAAGCCAACATGGCAGCGGCAGAGCAAACTGAGTACAGAGGGCATGCCCCTAGATGTAGCTATGTGGATCTGTGCCCACCCACTCTCTTAAAAGTAAATGCCATGTGACTATTCCTCTCTTCTCTCCTTCTCTTTATACTCCTCTGCTTTTCTCTGGATACCTGCTCTGTAACTTCCTTGAATAAACTCTCATGTGGCCCTAGTAGTGTGTGTGTGTTCCTGATCTCATACACAAAACCAACAGGAATTAATGACTTCATTTCAGTGTTCTAGCAGAATGAAGGGAGAGAATCAAAGCTCCTAGATGCTCATGTTGAAAGATTACAAGTTTATTTGAATGCATTTCAAAACTGGCTTCTTAATATACTCATGGAGTATGTTTCTACAAGTAATTGATAGGTTTTAAAGAGAGTCCTGAAGTCAGAGGTGGCTACTTTCTCAGAAAGCATTTAGGAAGGGAGCTTTGTTAAAGCTGTTAAGCAAAAGCTACTGAATGAAAATGTTGCTTCTTACTATGTAAATGTAGAAGCTGGTTTGTGTACAGTGTCATTAATAATGAATTAAAGCGTTAACTCTCTTGTTACACACACTGATTATAATATAGTGTGGGATTAAATGATCATGTTTGTTTCAACCTTGATTTTTGCCCAACTCAAAATAGGGAGGTCCACAATGTAAGCCACAGGTTGATAATTTAGCACAGAGCAAGTAAAAAGTACTCTTTTTTACTAATTGAAATTGAGTTTACAAAATAAATGGGGATGTACAGAACATAGTTCTATTACAGCCTAGAGCTCTTTCTCAGAAGGGCTTGTGCAAGAATTATACAAGAATCAAGTATAAGCTCATTGAAACAAAGAAATCATGTCTCCTAAAGTGTGTAGTTGAGAGAATTGACAATCCTAAGACTGATGATGAACTAATTCAGAAGAGCATGAGCACCTCTTCAAACTCACAGCATGTGAAAAGAAGGATTAAAAAGTATTCTGCAACATCCCAAGCAGTCTACAACCCTTAAGAGGGATCTAAATAAAAATAAATTCATAATCAGTAAAGAAACACTTCTATTAGTAATAGCTGTTCAAAGATAAATACATCCTCTCAAATGTAATTTCCTCACCACTATAAATGTCAAGGTTAAAGCTAAGTGTCCACTTGTCACAATGTAATTAAAACAACCAAGGTAGATTTGCTAGGATTAGATTAGGAATGTGGCAATAATAAAGCAAAAAATCAGAAATCAAAACAGCATTGGCTAAATAATAGATAGGTTTACTTTCTCATAATTCTGGTGGGGTGAGGACTTCAAAGCTTCAGGATAATTCTATGGAATCATCAGTACTAATTGCTATTTTCTTAAATATTACATGGCTTCAATCTTCAAGGACACCTTACAGTTCTTTGAAGTTTCAATCACCATGTCCTCACTAGAAGGAAGAAAGGCAAAAGATTTTGTTTTCTACAAAAGGAGACCATCTTAAATGTATCCACACCATTATAGAACTTTCCTAGAAGTCCCATACATGAACTAAAAGTTGGCCTACTGGTCTTTGCTTTTTGGATATATAAAAGGAAGAGAGTGTTTTGTCATTGGTAGACATGTAGCCATATAAAAACAGGCATTATATGCCTGAGAAGAAAGAACAGACATATTAAAACAAACCAAAGCCATCGGTGATGGGCATCTATCTGGTGAGGTCATCCTGAAAGTTTAAGATTCTGTCTAATGCTTATACCAGATGTGTATACCTACATCATTTTCAACATACCTTTCAGCAAGGTAGCATCACTGTACTTTACATGTACCCTCACTGTTGGTTCAGCCATCTCCTTGCATTCAATTTTCTGTGTTCTAATCATCAGAGTAGCTTTCTCTTTTCTAGCTGTACCTGGATTAATGTAGTGTTAGAAACTATTAATCTTATTGGCTAAAGCTTTCTCTTCTCATGGAGTCCCTCAGGAAATAAAATATAATGTAAGATAAGCAAGTTTTAGTGAAAACAATTGGTTAAGGAGAGACAGGATGCCTAGGGGCGGTTACTCTGTATGAAAGAAAAGCCACAAAAGCTTTCATAGTAGCCAAGAGAACAACAATTCATTCAAATACCAAATATAATTGAGCATTCACACTGTGTGTCAGGCACCTTTTAAATGCTGGAGATAAAGGAGCAAACACAATAGGCATTGATTGGCTTCATAGGACTTATAATTCAGAGATGAATAATGTATTTTAAAAGTCTTAAAAGGCTAAGAAGATGGTTTTGTTGGTGAGATGCTTGCTATATACACATGAGGAATTGAATTCAGTCTCCTTGAACACACATGAAATGCGGGGTACATGTGACATTACAGTGACATGTACCTGTAAACTCAGTGCTGAGGAGACAATAAAAGGAAGAGCTCTGGAGCTTGTTTGTCTGAGCTCTGGGCTTTATGAGAACCCTTTATGAAAAAAAAATAAAGTAGAGAAACAAAGTTACATCGACCTCTATATTCCACATAAGTGCATACATGTACACACACACTTGCACACATAAACACATAGATACAAACATAATTATACAAAAATTAAGAAATGTTGGGTTTTTGGACATTGGGCCAAAAGCAAACTTCAAAAGTATGGATATTTGACCTTTTCTTTGTTTTGAAAAATAAAATTAGAAGCCAAGTATGGTGGCTTACTAGTGTAATTCTGGTACACCAAATGTGCAGGGGGAAGGGACCTTGAATGAGGATATACAGGGATGGGAAAAAAAATTTCAGAGAGAAAGCTAAACACATAGTAAATATATGTGTAGCAATCTTATTTGCATTACCACTCTTGATAAGCCATGCTTATGATTCTTATCCTCTTCATAGTTATTGTTAACTTTTCCTCATTTTAAATTCATGTTACTGTTTTTTTGTTAAATACAAAATAAAAAAAACAAAAATAGGAAGAAGGAAATAAAGAAAAAGAAGCATTTCTTAAAAAAAAAGAAAAGAAAAAAGAAAAGAAAAATAAAATTAGAGGCCAAGTATGGTGGCTTACTAGTGTAATTCTGGTACACCAAATGTGCAAACCAGAGGATCAACAGGTCAAGGTCATCCTTAGCTATAGCCAGTTCAAGGCCAACCTCTACTGCATGAGATCTTGTCTTAAGAAATGAAAGGTAGAGAGGAAGGGCCAGTGAAAGGGAGAAAAGGAGAAATTGGGTTATAGACTATTGCTATTCTGAATATACAAAAAACACTGACCTTGGAACTATTTTTCTCCTTGTATGCTGCTATGCAACGTTCATTGAGACAATTTTCTTCAGGGCTCACCATTTTCCAATGCCTTCCATAATCCTTCCCTTGCCTTGTGTCAGGTTATGTAGCACTGTGTCTACCCACTGTAAATATTACTGCACTTGCAAGTATAATAACAAATTCCAGGCATCTTTGCTTTTCCATATTGTCTGAAAAGAGGTCATTATTGTTTGAAATTTGTACTTATATACTGCAACATTTTGCATTTAATGGCTGTCACATTTTAACAACAGGAAGTGAGCTCAAACAACAATTATTATGCATGTTAACCTGAACTAGTATCTATACACAGGATGTTGTCCAGACATATATAGCCTTCTGTGAATCATAACTCAAAGATCTTAATGTGCCTGTAAGTCCTTCCAGACTATTCAGCATCATTAGTTTAAGTTTATACTTCACTTGCTTGAAATCTTCAGACAAAAGCAAACAAGCTCTTTATTTAAAGGAATTCTCCATTTTAGAGGGGTTTGACAACCTAATCCCAATAGCCTTGCAAAGTTTTCTGACTCTTTCTATTCATTCTACATGTTTTATCCTTGGAAATGATAAACAATCTAGACCTGACTATTATTACCCTGTGATCTTTCAAGAATTAGCAAATTTCTGTGGGTGAACTGCAAGATGTTTTAAAACAAAACTAGTTCCTTTGCTTTTTTTTTTAATTATGACACTAGATCTCTTCCATAATCCTTCCCTTGCTTTGTATTTTTCTGCCTCTGCTCCCCTCTTGAAGGGGTCTCAGATTCTAAAATTTCTTAAATTATTATACAGAATGACATAAAGTATTTTCATACAAGCAAGCATATAACATACTTTGAGATTTTGGCCCAACCCAATTACTCATATAATTAGTGTAGCCACCCCCAATTCTTTTTTTTATTGCCACCAGCTAATCATATGACCTTGTTCAGCCTATTTAATCTTTTGAATGTTTTTCAGTCCCTTTGGTAGAGTTTATACTCACTAACTAGTAAGAGTACAATGGAAGTCTTTAAAACAATACCATCTACTAAAAACCCTAGGCTATAGAAAAGAATTAGTAGTCTACTTCTCTGCTCCCTGAGCCCCGTGCTATGCAAAAATGATATGTTCTAAGATCCATGTTCTCGGACTAATGTCCTCTGTCAATGTGACCATTCTAATGAGTTAATGCATTACCACTGCCATATAATGTGTCTGCATTTCAGATGAAGTTTCCTCCAGAGGAATGTCTCAGTTTCAATTGAGCTGACACCCAAACATTTTAAATAGATCCCTTCCTGGCATTTTCTATCACATTTCTCTGCTGCACCCATGTTCATCTTGGCACTTAGCATAACTTTAAGTGAATAACTCTTATGTTAATGTACTTTATTATTATCTTTTTCTCTGCCGGATGAGTTGTATTCTCAAGGGCAAAGATCATATTTCCTTTAATTGCCATCTACTTTCTAGACCATATGAAAGTCCTTAATACACAACAAATTATAAATATTTAGGGAATAAAATTGTGGAGAGTGGTTAGATGGACGAATATCATAAGTGGAAAAATAATTGAATGATTAAAAACTTTGTAATGGAAAATTAAGGCACAGTAAACAAATAATTTAATATATTTGCCACCTGAAATTGCACAAAGAGATAGACTTCCTTAAAAGAAAAAGGGTTGAGGAAGGGTTGACTAAGTGGAAAAAATAGATTTATTCAGATATAACATTGCATTACAGACTTTGTAAATGAGTATTAACACGAAAATTCCCCAAATACTATGCTTATCATCCAAGTGTTTCATATAAAAACACTAGAAAAGACCTAGCACACACCCTTTCTTCTTGTTCTTTTGTTCTGCCTGCCTAGAATCCAACATGACAGCCCAGCTTCTCAGACTCCCACACTCTAGTAAGAGTCCTTAGCTTCTGAAGTGAAAAATATACCACCAACAACCTGTCACAGCTGAGGAATCAGAAAACAAGTTAGGTTTCTGAGCTGTCAGGTTGCAAAGGATTTGCAAGTGCCTTCCCACCTACTCTCTGCTATGAAGATGGATTTCCAAAGGTCTGAGAGAGATTTGTACTATGCCTTTAAGGTTTACAAAATGCCACCATCCGAAGAGTTTGAATTCTTCTTCCCCTGTATTTCATTTGTAATGTACATTTGCCAACATAAAGAAGTATTTAAAGGGCATTTGAACAGTAATAAGACCCTTAGCACTTACAAACAGCTATTTTGCTTGAAATGTAGTTGTTATGCTACAGGAAAATAACCAGTAATAAACTAGGTTAACCCCTTGTCTGCCAAAATCTATCATCACTTGGGATGGATTTAGGAATCTATACCCTAATTAATTACTTCCTGAAGGATATAAAATTTAAGATTTCCTACTAAACATGTTTGTCTATTCCTGCTCTCTTGTTCTCCCTTATTCTTTCCTGTGAAGGAGAACCAATATCCAAAACTCACTGAATCTGGTTTTAATCCTAGCTTCACAAGTTGGCTGTGTAACCTATGGTAGGTGAATTAGCCTTCTCTGGGTCTTAGTTTTATCAAACGTAGAGTGAGAACAATACCAGTATCTATTTAAAAGAGATTTTATAATTAACAAAAAAAAAACCCTATGAAAATGCACACCATAATCCTGAACTATCCTTACTGCTTCATGAATGCAAGCTGAATTACCACTAGTGGTAGTTACTTAGGAAACTATAATTGAATGGCTGTTCCTAGAGTTTGTGCCTTAGCACCCTACTTTACTAATTAGAAACTGACTTCATATTGCTGCTAATATTATTAATGGTTATATATATAAATGATCAAGGCTTTGTTTCTTGTTAACACTAGCTTTTATTTGTTTTGTTTATAGATAGATTGGGAGAAATCTTCAATCAGTCAACAATACTGGTTTCACCAAAAATACTGGATAACAACATTTTGCTATATCTCGACTTTTCAAAGTAGTTCCAGAAATTTAAACTACCTCAAACCAAAACATTCAATTCATAGTTGTTTTAGTTTACTGTTCATCTTCAAAAAGAATATTCTTGAAAAGAGACTATATGCTGCAAGTAAAAACTCGTCACTGAGCCAAGGCTTAATTCACAGTCAATAAAGTAATACCCCAATGCCAAGGTATGTGCAAATTTTCTCCACATGATAAATAAGCAGAGTATGGTTTCTATCAAATCAATCTTGGCTTGAGTCATTCCTTCTCTAATCAATAAATCTGGATGTGAGCTGAAATATGAAGTCGATAGATGCAGTGTTACATTCACTTTAAATTCCTTTGTCAAATGGACCTAGTCATTTTTCTATTATCATAAAATTCAAAAGACCCAGCTTTTTCTTTTTAACTAACACTTTAAAGGACCAATAAGTTCTACCGTTTTATAAACAGGTCTTGCTTGGATCTTGTTAGAAATCAACACAAATTCTTTAACCTAGTCAATGTGGTAGCTACAATTATATTGGAAATGTATTATAAAGCAAACTTGGATTTGAGGCAGTATCTATGAAAATTGTGCTGTTAAAAATGATTTCTGGGGTATTTTAGAGTTGATAAGGAGGAAGTCTAAGGACATTAAAGCTTTTAAATAATGTGTGAAAGGATTCACTATTTCCACACAAGGCTTCCCATTGCCTTCCTTAATAGTATTCCTCTCCAGGGAACATATGGATGTATATGTAAGTAGGCCAGCATTATCAAAGACTTCAAGTCTTGACAAAGCAATGTTAGCACAACCTCTCCAGAAGTTTCTTTTGAAAAATGGTTTTGAAACACCAATTCACATAAAATAAAAAAAAAAGAAAAAAGAAAAATGTCGTGAAAATGTACCTCTGTTTATGTTTATAGCCACAGACCTGAGCTGCTGCCAACCTTTGTCAGAGGAGTTTCTTTCTATAATGGTAGCAGTCAATACAGAAACTTATAACTGCTTAACATGCTAAGAATAAAATTGACTGTTGAGTGCTCAGCACTAAATATGACATTTGTATCACACACACAAAGAAAGAAATACACACACACACACACACACACACACACACACACACACACACACACCCTCAAGACTCTGAAAACATCTCAGAAGAAGGGACAGGAAGAATATACAAACTATATGGTAGAAAGGGGTGGTGTGAAATGCTGCCCTCTAGATATGGCACAGTGATTGTACTTACAAATTCATATATGCACAAGACCAAGTCAATTCAATAATCCAGCATGGATGGGGAGGAGTTCATGGGTCACACCCACTAGCTAAAAAATGGTTCATAGTTGATATCTGCTGAAGAAGATTCACTTTTCTTTGGGAATTGGCCATTGGTATATTACCCTTGTTGCAATAGATGTCCCTGTACCCATTTTGGTAGTACTAAGGGGACTCAGTGCATTAAAAATAAGTAAGTAAATAAATATATAGGACATGAATTTGAGAAAGAGATGTTACAGGGATCTCTGGCAAAGAGTTGGACCAGAGATTTAGAGTTTGAATAAAATCAAAATACATTGCATATATTTGCGAAACTTTCAAAGAATAAAAAAGGTTGTCTAAAAGAAAAACTCAATACATTTATAAATTTAGATGGGAAAAACTGTACCTTGATCATACGAATCTCTCATCTAGTATTTGTTTCAACTAGGAATGTAGTCATAAATAACATGATCATCATGAGTCACTGTAATTTTGGCACCAAAATATCATAAGAAATTCTATATCATATTGCAAGTGTTCTGGATAGCTCAAAAATTCATTTTCCTGTGGTTATTTCAAAAGTACGGCAGCTTTTAAACTCTCCAGTAGACTTTACTATTTGAGAAACATGCCTTCTGCTTCTTTCTGAAAATAATTTTTTTTAATGAACAACAGCGCCTTTCAATCACATATATACTGCCTGTGGCTGCTTTCACATTGAAAAAGACAGTTAAGTAATACCAATAAACTACATTGTCTACAAAGTCAAAAATATTTATTACATATTTCTTTACAGGAAAAAAGTTTTCAACTTTCAATTTAATCTGTTAATATGAAGGCATGTGTATTATTTCTATATTTGACCTTCAAAATCATTTTCAACTATTTCAAAACAATTCATCTCTGTGGATTTTTCTTTTGTTTATTATTTTAAGAAGTGAGTCACAAGTATTGTTAAGCTGACAAAAAATGAATTTCAAGTTCTATTCCTGTCCTCATGCACTTATACTTTGGGGACCATTTTGCCTTCAACAAACAGATGTAACTATTTAACTATGAATTTATTTCACCTCTTCATTTAATTTGGATGTCCCTTATGATGTCTTTCTGTGGCTTATTTTGTTAAATATTTCACCTCAAAACTATGTTATGAATGTACTCTTTGTAACAACAGCTGAGGAAATGGTAAACAAAGCAGATCTCACCCTGCCCTTAAGTAACATATTTTTTAAAGAGAGAGACATACTTAAGGAACTAAATTAAACAATAATAGTTTGTAGTAGGACAGGCCTATAGGGGCAAGGGAATTACCTCAAACCAGTTGTCAAGGCATGTACATAATGTACTTCTTATGAGCCAACCTGGAGTCTGACTGAGAGCCTAGCAACAGTCACTGTCCAACCTTCATGATTGCTTGGAATCTGTCTAGCAACAGCACTGCCCAGAGTTCCTGATCATTGGGAATCTGCCTAGCAATAGATAGTGTCAGATCTCCTGATTGTGCCTAGCCAATGAGGAACAGTCATGCAGTATCACCAGATTGTGACATAGCCTGGGTACTGGCAGGAAATAAGTATATAAGGCTCTCCCCTTTATTGAGGAAATGAGTTAGTCTTTTTTAACTGACTCGTGGGATCTCTGTTGTTGTTCTTGCCTCCTCCCCTGAGGAAACTGGTAAGACCCAACAACAATACTTAACTTTTTTGTTAAGCAGTATAGAAGAAACAAAAGTGAAAAAGACAATAAAGAACTATTTTTAACTAAGTAATTAGAGAAAGCCTCACAAACAATCTACTTTTTTATATTGTGCAATCTTAATAGTGCTGGGATCACAGTTATATGTAACCACATCTGGGAAAAAATTTTATGCATGCACTTTTTGGATTTTTACACTGATATTTATGAGGGCAGCATGTGTATAGAGATCATGGGATAACCTTCCAGAGAGACTTTTTTAAAAATTTATTTTAAAGGGTTTTTTTAAATTTTACATACCAACCACAGTTCCCCTTCCCTCCCCTCTTCCTACTAGCCCCAAGCTTCTCCCCACCCTACCCCTCATCCACTTTTCAGAGAGAGTAAGGACTCCCATAGAGAGTCAACATAGTCTGCATCTCAAGTTGAGGCAGAGCTAAACCCATCCACTATATGAAGGCTGAGCAAGGTATCCCTCTATAGGGAATGGGCTCCAAAAAGCCCATTAATGCACTAGAGATAAATCCAGGTCCCACTGCCAGAGGCCCCACAATCTGCCCAAGCCACACACTGTCTTCCACATTCACAGTGCCTAGTTCAGTCCCATGCAGGTTTCCAACTGTCAGTTCAGGGCCCATGAGCTCCCAGTAGCTCAACTGTCTCTGTGGGTTTCCCCATCATGATCTTGACCCCTTTGCTTATATAATCCCTCCTCACTCTCTTTGACTGGATGGGAGTTTGGGACAGAATTCTGTTCCTTTTTAAAGTTTCTGTCACTTAACTTTTCTTTTTCTCATTTATTCATTGTATTTAATTCGTAGAAGTGGATCGCATAGTAGCAAATTCAGTGGAACTTTAGGAGACCAAATGCAGATGGATACTGGTTCCAAATATTATCATTGTAAGAAAAGCTGAAAATCCAAGACATTCATGCTAAAGATTTTTCCTCTTTCAATGACATAAGAATGCTTTTGCTTAAGGTCTACTAGTGATTGTGTATATCCTCTGCTTGTCCTTCTGGGTTTGTGAGACCTCACTCAGGAAGACATTCTTCAAATGCATCCACTTGCCTGCAAATTATAGTGTATTATTTTTTTCTTACTGCTGCGTAGTACTCCATTGTGTAGATGTACCACAGTTTGTTAATGCATTCCTCAGTTAAGGGGGACCTAAGGTTGTTTTCAAGTTCTTAGTATCACAAATAATGCTGCAATGAACATAGTTGAGCTAATGCTTTTGGGGTGCAAATGTGCATTTTTAGGGCATATGCCCAATAGTGATATTGCTGGATCCTTGGGGAGATTGACTCCCAGTTTTCTGAGAAACTGCCATACTGCATTCCAGAATGGCTGGACAAGTTTACACTCCCACCAACAATGGAGGAGTGTTCCCCTTGCTCCACATCCCCTCTAGCATAAAAGCAACATACAAGAAGCTGATGGAAAACATCAAACTAAATTGAGAGAAACTGAAAGCAACCCCCTCTCCTTTTCTATTCAACATAGTTCTTGAAGTTTTAGCCAAAAAATAAGAGAATGAAAGGAGATTAAGGGGATTCAAATTGGAAAAGAAGTGAAACTATCCCTATTTGCAGATGATATGATTGTAGACATAAGTGACCCACAAAATTCTACCAGGGAACTCCTATAGCTGATAAACAACTTCAGCAATGTAGAAGGATACAAGATTAACTCAAAGAAATCAGTAGTCCTTCTATACACTAAAGATAAACAGGCTGAAAAAGAAACAAGCGAAACAGCACTTTTTACAATAGCTGCAAATAGCATTAAATACCTCTGGGTCACTATAAACAAGGAAGTAACAGATCTGTTTGACAAAAACTTTAAATCACTGAAGAAAAAATTGAAGAGGATATCAGAAAATGGAAATATCTTCCATGCTCCTGGATAGGTAGGATCAACATAGTAAAAATGGCAATCTTACCAAAAGCAATCTAGATTCAATGAAATTCCCATCAAAATCTCAACACAGTTTTTTACAGACGTTCAATTTCATCTAGAATAACAGGAAAGCCAGGATTACCAAATCAATTTTGTTCAACAAAATAACCTCAGGAAGCATCAACATCCCCAACTTCAAGCTATACTATAGAGCTATAGTAATAAAAACAGCCTGGTACTGAATAAAATCAGACTTGTAGATCGATGAAATTAAATTGAAGACCCAGACATTAACCCACACACCTATGAACCCCTGATTATTGTCAAAGAGATCAAAAATACTCATTGGAAAAAAGATAGTATCTTCAAGAAATGGTGTTGGCATAACTGAATGGCAGTGTGTAGAAAAATGCAAATAGATCCAAGCCTATCACTATGCACAGAGAGGCTTTTTTCACATAATGTGGGTCCTGAGGATTATTCCCAACTCATTGGATTTGAAAGTAAGCCCTTTTACCTCAGCAAAAGTCTCTCACCAGCCCAGGAACCCACTTTGGAAGACCTAAAGTAGGTGAGAGAATAAGGTATATGTGGAAGCAAGGACAGTGTTACTAGGCAGGGAAAACAGCTATTGCCAAGCCCTGAGAGGGAAGAACATACCCTCTTTCTTTCAGCAAGAAAGAAAATGTGAGTACAATAAGAGTAATCCAATAGTTAGACAGTGAATAGAGTGTGAGGGCAGGCATTCTCAGCCCTTCCTGGATTTCCAATTCACATAAAAACTAAAAACAAACAGAAATTAGAGCTACAGCACATGTTTTTCTTCCTAAAGATACAATTTATTTAGGCTCAGACTTTGGTACTGTTTTGAATATTTCAATGTAGTTCTAATATGTAAAAGTAGGTAAAAATAATAATGGAGTACATTGGTAGGACATCATATAGAAACTAACTTTGCTTAAAGTGAGATGAAGATCATCGGAAAGGTTTTTATAAGTCTTTGGTTTTAAGATGTCTCAGGCTATTCTAGGTTGAGATCAAAGAGACTGGTCAAGATGTCATTACAATAATCCAAGCATGCTATGGTGAGATAATCAAAAAATGGTAAGATAATAAATATGTTTTGAAGGCTAAATGGTTGTTATTGTTTTTCGATTGTAATGAGAAGATTTTTAAAAGGGGGAAGTTCAACAATAATGCTAACACTTTTGTCTTGAGCATTTTTTTGTGGTGAGTTGAATAAGAATGATGCTCATAGGCTTATATATTCAATCACTTGTTCGCCAGTTCGTAGAACTGTTTGGGAAGAATTAGGAGGTGTGTTCCTGCTGGAGAAGGTGCGTCACTTGGAATGGACTTTGAAGTTAGCTCTTCATTTCTAATTAGCTCTTTCTGCCTCCCATTTGCAAATAGGATATAAGTTCTCAGCTACTGTTCTAACATCATGCTTGCATTCTCCCTTGCTCCCCACTATGATGAAATAGGCTCTAACAATCTGTAACTATAAACCCACAATCAACTCTTTCTTCTACAAGTTGACTTGAGCATAGTGTTTTATCAAATCAATATGAAACTAATTAAGAAAATGTGGAAGATTGAATAGCCATAATTGTAATGGGAGAATCTGATAGTAGGGAAAATGCTAAGGTGTTAAATTTCACCTTCCTATTAGACATTCAAATGTAGCCATATATGAGATGGTTGCTGGCTACACTCTAAAGTTTGGAAGAGATTTGAACTGCAGACAGTATTTTTTGGATTCAATAATATGCCACATGTAATTTCATAAGGTAAAATAATGCTGCTAAGGGAATAAATAGAAGTTAGACATAGTCTAGGATTCTCATAAGGGAAGTTGAGAAACTGAAAAAGAAACAAAAAAATAGTAAAACAAAACAAAACCCTGGATTGATGTAGAAAAACAGATATTATGTCTTAGAGGACAAGAGAAAGATCTTCTTTGCTAAATAGCTAAAAGATCAAGTCATATGAGAATTGAGAATCAACCTGTTCATTGAGCAATGAGGAAGTCACTGGAGAAGTTAATAAAAGCAATGTTGGTGAGTGATAGAGGAACAATCTGTGTGGATGAGAACAAGAGCAGAACAGATGAAGACAGAAAGTAGACATCATTTTTTCAGGGAGTTTTTCACTCTAAAGCAAAGAAAAATTGTCTTCTAAAATTAAATACAACTGATTTATTTGAAGGTTCCTAAGAGTAAATTAGCATGAATTCTCTTTTTAACACAAGAGACAGAAGAGTTAACTGAAAAGTTCAATATATTTAAAAAAGAGACTGTCTTCATTCAAACCCTGACTGTATCTCTTCTGAGTTTAGGGATCTTGGACAGTGTCTTCTCTGTGTCATGGTTTATGTATCTATGTATTTATTGATTGCACATCTATAAATTGAACCAACTCTGAACATAAAATATCAAAATTTTCTGAGATGAACATGTAGCAACATTTTATTAGATTATTTTTTAAATACAATATAGTAACTATATACACCATGCTTATATTGTACTTGGTAGTGTAAGTAAGCTACAGATGATTCAAGAAATACAGGGTGCATGGTGGCTGGAAATAGTGCCACATGTTTATAATTACAACTCTTGGGTAGCTGAGGTGGGAGAATGCCTTGAGCTCAGAAGTTAAAGACCAGCCCAGGAAACATAACAAGACCTCATTTCCGTGAATGGACAAATTAACTAATTAATCATACAGGTGATATACACAGATTTATGAATAATCGGTACTTTCTTTTACAGAAAGAACTTGATCAGAAGTAGATTTTAGAAACAATTTGAGAGATGTTATTCATCTTTAAATCTGAACTATCCTCTATAGGCTCATGTTTTGAACACTTAATTCCTACCCATGGTAGTGCCACTATTTTGGGAGACTATGAAAATTTTGAGAAGTGTCATGTCACTGGTAGAAATGAGTCACTGAGAGAGATCTTTGAAATTTTACACAGGTCCAGGTTTCTGTCACATTCTCTGCTTACTAGGCTACTATAATATGAATAACCTCTGCCAGACATTCACTGCTAAGAACTGGGCTGTTCCACAATGCCTTCCCTGTCATGATGGACTAAAATCCTTTTATACCATAAGCCAAATAAATCTGTCCTCCATTAGGTTGTTTTTATCAGTATTACAGTCACAGTGATGGAAAACTAGTACAGGGGGACCAGAACTAATAATTAACACAGAGGGGTGACCACAGAATGCCAACTATTTGGAGTATTAAAGTAAATTACATAGAACATTTACTGGCACATAGTAAAAACTCAAAATCTTGGTCAGTAATAGTTGCAGTTATATTTCTTTAACCACAAATACTTCTTAATATTTATTTTCCTGAGAATCTTTCTCACCAAGTAACTCCCACATTCTGTTATAGGCACACTTAACCAACTTCTTGGCAGTTAGTAGATATGTAGCCATGTCATTGTTTAGATATTTGCATGCTTTCCATCCTCAAATATAATTTCTGTGTCTATTTTCCCACAAAGCCTTTCTATCCACCAAGGGATAGAGGAAGTATTTACTGTGGGATTAAGAGCACAGACTTTCAAGTCAACATGCCTTGACTTGGATTCTAGCTCTGTCACATGCTATCTAAATTTACACAATGTTATTTAAACCTTGTGCTACATTTTTCCTACCTGCAAAGATATTCACATTTTCCTACCTCATAAACCGGAAAAAGAAAATAAGTTAATACATAAAATACCTTAAATAGTATTTAGAGGATAAATAAATATTTTTTTAATATTTTGTTAATTTTATTATTTTCAGAGATTATCAATTATTATTTGATATCATTACCATGACACATCTCTGTCTATAAACATTTTCTCTTCCCTAAATCAGAGTTTTGTACCTAAGGGCTCTTGTGTTATGGTTCTTGGATTTTCATTAACAGCTTACCATAGGAGCATGAGTATAAAATAGTAAGTAAAAGCTATATGTTTCTCATAGTGACCATGAAGTTTATCAATAGAGGGACACTTTTCTAATTAGTGCAAAGATGTCAAAAAATTTTAGAACACAAATAGACCCAGAAATTTAAGATAAAGTTTATATTTAAATCTATTCAATTTATAAATGAGGTTTTGGTTTTATTTTTCTTCCTTTCCTTTCTGCAGAATTTAGAAAGATAATACTTATTTAATGTCCAGCTATCCTTCACATCTTAACTAGGACATCATTCAGTTCTTCATCACCCTTGATGTTAGTCCAGTCCTTTCTTGTAGTTATGCTCACCATGGCACCAAATTATTACAGTCATCTTGTTGCTGGTAAGTGTAGTGAGATTATGTTGTTACATTGTAAATAAATGTACCACCTACTGGTTTAATAAAAATCCTAATTGGCCGAAAGCATACAAGAAGTGTGGGTGGGGCTACCAGACTAAGAAAACTCTGAGAACAGGAAGAACAGAGCAGAGATGCTAAGAGAGCCAGATGAGTCGCCAGCAGAAATAGAAGAAAGATGTAGTAGCACAAATGAGACTCAGAGCCAAATATTGGGGAAAGGCTGAAATATCAGAGAGAGGAAGCACCACAGTCAATTCTCACCCAGATGTCTTGTAACTTCCTCAGCCTTGCTCCTGGTCCCTTCTGCCAGTTACTTCTCTGAGTCACTTCTCCCAGTCACTTCTGTCTTGTCTGGTTTCTAGAGCCCTTATATACTCTATCCCATAAAGGTTAGGATTAAAGACATGTAGCCTTGAACTCATAGAAACAGAAGATGTTCTGTCTCTGGAGTTATGAAATAAAGGATGTTGATCCCACTCCTGGCTTTCCCTATGCTGGGATTAAAGGTGTGTGTGATTGAATCAGCTGTTTATCCTTGTATTAAAGGATCAAGGATTTCCTGAGCTGTCTGCCCAGGATTTGACTGGGTAGTCTCTCTGAAATCCCAGGATTTATTAAATATTAAACATATATCCACATATCCCCTTTTGTGTCAAAAATAAAAAAGAAAGTTATAACTAACATAGGAAAAAACATATACAATAGGAACAGTAATTACATACAATAATATACAAATAATAATTACATAAGAAATGTCCAGTTCATTAACAATTGACAAATTTGAAGAAAGTGTTCCATTATTTATCTGATTGTGGTGAGTCCAAAGATCCACTTTGTATCTAACTTATATTACTAACTAAAAACCATATTTCGATGTCTCTTAAACTTACACCCTGTAACTTCCAAGTGAGTTTCTTTTCTAAAACTGTTACTAGAAAACTATAACTATTAATTATCTCATCTTTAAATTCCTCAGAGACCCAAGAAGAAAATAGTATTAAATAAATAGCAACTTCCAAAAATGTAAGAAATGAAATAGCTGGCTGCCTGGACAATCACCCATAGTTTTTCTGTGTTGTTGAAGTGTCCATCTATGGCCTACAGGCCTAGCATGTCTGACAGACTTCTCTGGGCAACAAGATTTTCCCAGAGTCCTTTCTACCTTGTCTTGGCAAGATTTGGCAACTCTTTGTGTATTTCTCCTGCTTGTCTGTTTTGAATATCATTTTGTCAGCAGTCAAGGTAAGAGGACTCTCTTACCCAGTGGCTAACTTTTGTCACAAAGAAGGTCAATTCATATGGAGGAGTTTCTTTGATGTCCATAATCTTCTCTGAAGTGGATTGGTGATGCCAGAAGCAGATGTCCCATTGTAAAAAAAAATAACCTATGTTTTTGGAATTCCTTAAATGCCATATTCTATGGATCTCTGAAGTGCTTGAAGAAGACCTGTCCATCTAAAATATATGTGATCTTCAAAACATCTCTAATAGACTATAATGATGATAATGTCTTATAATGACTTACAATGACTATAAGTTTTATTATAATGTCTAACTACTAACTTGAATTTCTTTATGTCCTAAATAGTTGGTAATAATAACTTTCCTGGACTAGCAATTTATATTACATTGTATAATGCCTTGAACAAACGGGAATATACGTACAGTGACAAAATTAATCTCAACCTTATATAAATATACACAATTTGTATACAATATACAAAAAATCAAACCCAATGTAAAATATTTGAAGGTAGTAATTTTTTAAAAGTAGATTCAATAATCTACCCTTATATCCTATTATATCTGTATTCCTTTTTTCTTTTCTGTTTTTTTAAACAAGAGAAAGAAGCTGAAATGCTGCTCTAAGAAAAGATATAGAGCCACATGACTGAACAGGATAAGAATCATGGATTAGTTTAAGGGTAAAGAGTTAGCAAGATATATGCCTGGGCCCTAGGCTGATCAGCATAAAATTAATATAAGCCTTTGTGTGATTATTTGGTGCTAGGCAGCAGTGGGGCTGTGAATGGGTTGGAATCTCAAGGGTAGGCCCAAAAGTCTGGGCCAGAAAACTCTTACTACAGGTAAGTCTTCTTGAGTTATCAATCAAACATACTGTGCCAACAATATTGCCTAGAAACTACAACATGTATAGTAAATGAATAATAAAGATTTGTTTTTCTGTTATTACAACTGTGAATTTTCTAGAAAACCAATTTGATAGGATTTATTCTTTTCAACCTAGAACTTTAGTGTTATATAGGATCATGATACAAAATTGAATGCAATGCCATAGAAGGAAGTAATCAGAATATGCGATCTATACAGTGAGCCTGCACATGATTTATCTGGAAAACAAGTCTCAATAAAACTGGGGAGCGGGTAGAGGGATCAGTCGCCTGTTAAATAGTACATACTACTCTTGCAGAGGACCTAATTGTGGATACCAGAATCTATATGAGATAGCTGACAACCACCTGTAACTCCTGCTCCATAGAATCTAACATCCTCTTCTGGCCTCCATATAGGTTCATACACTTAGACATGCACTACTCCCACTCCCTCATACATAATTTAAAATAAAATTAATCTTTAATAAACCAAAAAGTAAAGATGAGGAAATAGAAAAGAAAATGGAGAGAAGTGAGGTAAAAGTAACATTTGAAGTTCCTATACAAAATTATGCTATGATTCTATGGAGTATGCATGATTATAAATTTTATAAATTAAAAATCAAGGTTTTAAAAGGTAAATGAATTATTCAAAGATTAAACACAAATAAAGTAACAAAATTTAAGAACAGATCAGTCTGATTCCACATTGTGTGTGTGTGTGTGTGTGTGTGTGTGTGTGTGTGTGTGTGTGTGTGTGTATGTGTGTGTTGTTTTAATTACTCAACATTAACTATTGACATTCAGGAAATAGATTCTAGACAATGAAATAATGATAGAAGCAAAATAAAAAAGATATTCTGGGGAGTTGGATATGTTCTGTAATGACATGAATGAACAATTTTATGGGTGAACAGTCCACATAGGCACCATGGTATAGAGACTATTGTCTCACTAATAGTATCCTCACCCTGATTCCTTGAACATATATCTTAAATCACAGAACAAACTTAATGAATTTGAGACAGATTATTTTGGATTATTATGATGAATTCCATGTAGTGCATGCTGTAACAAATTCTTACAAGCTGAGTGTCTTATAAGTATGAGAATATATTCTTTCAGTCTAGAGGGCTGGAACAAGGCTGAACTCCCTGTGTAGGCTCTAGGGAAAGTAGTCCCTAATGCTTTACAGCTCTAGTGGTTTTAGGTAATCCTTGATTAATATCTACACTACTCTAATCCCTGACTCTATAACACAATGTTTCTTTCTCTATTGTCATCTTCATTTGTCTATCTCAAATCTCCAACTATTTATTTTGTAAGACACTGCCATTAGAAACAGAACCCATCCAGGTATTGCAGATATTTCCTCACCTCCAGATTCCTAATTACACCTATGAAACATTTTTTTCTAAACAACAAAACTGTCATCCATATCTTTGAGAGGCCATAATGAAATCCACTACAGGTCCTTAATACTGGAGAAGCTTAAGTAGATGACAATAGAAGAATAATGAGATACAGTTTCAACATGAAGATGGGGGCTACAAGTCAAGCAATGCAGCTGAAA
>PVIH01022358.1:0-27404 GCA_004025045.1 Sigmodon hispidus | reverse complement strand
ATATTTTGAAAATCTGTATTCCACAAAAATGGAAAACCTAGAAGAAATGGACAGCTTTCTGGACAGGCACCATCTTCCAAAATTAAATGAAGATCAGATTAATTACCTAAACAGGCCTATAACCCTTAAGGAAATTGAAGCTGTCATTAAAAACCTCCCCAAAAATAAAAGCCCTTGTCCAGATGGTTTCAGTGCCGAAATCTACCAGACATTCAAAGAAGAATTACTACCATTACTCCTCAAACTATTTCACACAATAGAAACTGAAGGAATATTGTCCAATTCCTTTTATGAGGCCACAATCACCCTAATTCCCAAGCCACTCAAAGACACAACAAAGAAGGAAAATTACAGACCAATTTCCCTCATGAATATTGATGCAAAAATTCTCAACAAAATTTTAGCAAACCGTATACAACAATGTATAAAAGACATCATCCACAATGACCAAGTAGGCTTCATCCCAGAAATGCAGGGCTGGTTTAACATACGAAAAACTGTAAATGTTATCAATCATATAAACAAACTAAAGATATAAAACCACATGATCATATCCTTAGATGTTGAAAAAGCCTTTGACAAAATCCAACACTCCTTTATGATTAAAGCCCTGGAGAGATCAGGAACACAGGGAGAATACCTAAATATAATAAAGGCGATTTACAAGAAGCCGACAGCCAGTATCGTACGTAATGGAGAAAAACTCAAAGCAATCCCACTAAAGTCAGGAACTAGAAAAGGATGTACTCTCTCTCCTTATCTATTCCATATAGTTCTCGAAGTTTTAGCTAAAGCAATAAGGGAATGAAAAGAGATTAAGGGGATACAAATTGGAAAAGAAGATGTGAAGCTACCTCTACTTGCAGATGATATGATTGTATACATAAGCAACTCAAAATTCTTCCAAGGAACTGCTACAGCTGATAAACACCTTAAGCAATGTAGAAGGATATAAGATTAACTCAAAGAAATCAGTAGCTTTTCTATACACTAAAGATAGAAGAGCTGAAAAAGAAATAAGGGAAACATTACCCTTCAAAATAGCTGCAAATAGTATTAAATACCTTGGAGTAACTATAACCAAAGAAGTAACAGAACTATTTGACAAAAATTTTAAATCACTGAAGAAAGAAATTGAAGAGAATATCAGAAAATGGAAAGCTCTCCCATGTTCCTGGATTGGTAGGATCAACATAGTAAAAATGGCAATTCTACCAAAGGCAATTTACAGATTCAATGCACTGCCCATCAAAATCCCAACACAACATTTTTTGGACCTTGAAAGAACAATACTCAATTTCATTTGGAATAAAAGGAAAGCCAGGATAGCCAAAACAATTTTACTCAACAAAAGAACCTCAGGAGGTATCACCATCTATGACTTCAAGCTATACTATAGAGCTACAGTAATAAAAACAGCCTGATACTGGCATAAAAACAGACTTGTGGATAAATGGAATAGAATTGAGGATCCAAACATTAACCCAAAAACCTATGAACACCTGATTTTTGACAAAGAGGCCCAAAACATTCAATGGAAAAAAGACAGTATATTTAACAAATGGTGTTGGCATAGCTGGATGGAAGTGTGTAGAAAAATGCAAATAGATCTGAGCCTGTCACCCTGCACAAAACTCAAATCCAAGTGGATCAAAGTCCTCAACTTAAACCCAGACATTTTGAACTTGATAGAAAAGAAAGTGGGAAATACACTTCTACAAATTGGCACAGGCCACCACTTCCTAAATATAACACCAGTGGCACAGACACTAAGACCAACAATCAATAAGTGGGATCTCCTGAAGCTAGGAAGCTTCTGCAAAGCCAATGACACTAGCAATATGACAAAACGACAGCCTACAGAATGGGAAAAGATTTTCACCAACCCTACAAGTGATAGAGGACTGATCTCTAAGATATATAAAGAGCTCATGAATCTAGAGCCCAAAACCTTGAATAACCCAATCAAAAAATGGGGTGTGGCAAGCTGCTTTCTGGCCTGCAGAATGACGAGTCACCACATGCACGATTCTTCTCGGATCACACTTTATTGGAGTACAGCTCAGTTGAGGTAGAATGGTGGAAGAAAGACCCCGTGCCTGAAATGCAGCCTGCTTATATAGGGAAGCTATATGATTGGTGCCCAACGTAATGCCCAATTAGCATATGGTTGGTGATAGGCCCTAACTAATGCCTCATTAGCATATAGCTGGTGATAGGTGGTAAGGAGTGCCAAATTAGCATAATCAGATATCACATCGGATAGGTCACTACTCAGCACCTAATTAGCATCTGGGGAACATGATGCAATGTTCGAGCAAGTTGTGCAAGGTCCAACAGCACCCTAAAATGGGGTACAAATCTAAAAAGGGAATTCTCAGCAGAGGAACTACGAATGCACCTGAAAAAGTGCTCTTCATCTTTAGCCATCAGAGATATGCAAATCAAAACAACTTTGAGATACCACCTAACACCTGTTAGATTGGCTAAGATAAAAGGCACAGATGACAGCCTATGTTGGAGAGGATGCTGAGCAAGGGGAACACTCCTCCATTGTTGGAGGGAGTGTAAGCTTGTTCAGCCACTTTGGAATGCAATATGGTGGTTTCTCAGAAAACTGAGAATCAATCGCCCCAAGGACCCAGCAATACCACTTCTGGGTGTATACCCTAAAGAGGCACAGTCACACTCCAAAGGTATTAGCTCAACTATGTTCATAGCAGCATTATTTGTAATAGCAAGAACCTGGAAACAACCTAGATGTCCCCCAATTGAAGAATGGAGTAACAAACTGTGGTACATCTACACAAAGGAATACTACTCAGCAGTAAGAAAAAATGATATCCTAAAATTCGCAGGCAAATGGATGGATTTGGAGACAATCCTCCTGAGCAAGGTATCCCAATCTCAGAAATATAAGCAGGGGATGTACTCACTCACTAGTGGTCTCTAAACAAACAAACAAGAAAAACAGCCAAGCATGCCCTAGCTGCAAACCACCATGACTAAACAGCTTGGGATCAGAGACACCCTGGACTGACCCTTGGGATCCCACTCCAACTATAGGAACACCTGACTCACTCTTGAGGGAGTGGGGACAAAACTGGATTTGCCAGGAGTGGAGACTGATCCAAGCATTATTGGGTCAGTGGGACCATAGGACTGTCTGCTCCCTGCCCCGGGAGGGGATGGGGAGTTGCAGAGAAGAAAAAATGACCTGATGTGATGGGAGGGGGAAGGGACTTTGAATAAGGATATACAGGGATGGAAAAAATAAATTCAGAGAGAAGGCTGAACACAAAGTAAATATATGTGTAGCAATCTTATTTGCATTATAAAAAAAAGGAAAACAAGAGATATTTGCAAAAAAAAAAAAGAAAGAAAAAGAAAATGAAAAGTATGAGTTTCTAGGGTAAAATTCACCTGAAGATATTAGAAGATTATTTACTAAATATTACAGACAACCACTTAAAAAGTGAAAACATAATTATGTATACTTATATACATGTATGTGTGTACATATATCAGAAGACTAGATATTGCTAAGTCCTGTAAAGTAGTCTGTAATGTATAAAATTTGCAATATTAGGTGAAACATTGTACCAATATTACAGGGGTGAAGAGGGCTTTTTTCAAGTAAAATGTGTTTTACAATTAATTTAAAACTCAAAGAAAAAAAGAGCATGATGTTTGCTTTGCTTTGTAGAAACATAGCACCACATACTTATATGAGACTAAAAAATAATAAAATATTTAAATGAACATTCAATCTTCAAATTATTTACCTCCCCTATTGTTTAATCTAACTAGAATGCCCCTGTTCATTTACCTCTAATTTTCAAACTTATGCCCATTCATTCTAATCATAATTGCCATCTCCTCCAATAAACTTCTGAAATGGCTCCAGCATTAACTAATCTATCTCTTGTCAATGTCTCAAAAGCACAACAATCAACGCACTACTAAGGACCATTGTCAGAATAAGTAAACCAGATGTTAACTTTTTCTCCTATGTTAAAATGTATAAAAGAAATAGATATGCTAGACTGTTCTGTTCTTCCTAATCCCTAATACTGTATCAGATGATCACAATTCTTGGCACTTTTTGAATTTCTATAACACTGTTGGCACTCAAAGCACCTTGTCAACCCTCTCTCTCTCTCTCTCTTTCTCTCTCTCTCTCTCTCTCTCTTTCTCTCTCTCTCTCTCTCTCTCTCTCTCTCTCTCACACACACACACACACACACACACACACACACAAACACACTCAGACTTGACTCATACAAACACACTCATATTCACACTAGGTTTAAAAAATTATAAATAACATGGGGCTGGAGAGATGGCTCAGCGGTTAAGAGCACTGTCTGCTCTTCCAGAGGACCCGGGTTCGATTCCCAGCACCCACATGGCAGCTAACAACTGTCTGTAGTTCCAGTTCCAGGCAAATACCAAGGCAAATAAGTAAAGAAATAAAGCTTTAAAAAAAATTATAAATAACAAAGAAAACACACTAATAAAGATGACCAAGGAGAGATTTAAGAAAAATATATATGACTAAGTAAAAAATATAACCTCAATTGTAATTATAATTGATACTGATTTTTGACACTATAATAATGACTGGGCATATATCACATATCAAGCTCTGCTACTCTATGGCAAAATATGGCAAGAAACACTTGTAATAAGTATAGAAATGTGATAGTTTGTTGTTTTATCTTTGGGTTTTTAGGCACAATTGCAGTAAGCACACCGTGATTGATGCAAAAGTATGATAAGATTTCTCTTAGCACTGGGAAAACTTGCTCATCCTAAATGAATCCATTGTTAGCCTATTTTCTGACCATTAGTTTGAGATTCATCTTTCAATATTCCATCCCTACTGTAAGTCTCTAGAGGGAGAAAGTGCTAAGCAAGGAGGGTGACTGGTATAATTTGATTAGGTGATTTGAAAGATGTCAATCTTAAACATTTTCCCAATAAAGACAGGCACCTACTGGAACTATTTTACATTATTTTAGAAAATTACAGATAGTGTATCAAAGGACATTGTATATAGAGAAGTCATTTCTTTTTCTTGTCAAAAGTGTGTAATCCTTGCATCATGGTCATTTATCTTCGCGGTCTCCTTAGAATTGTTTAAAAAATGTGTTTTACCTCAGCTATTTCTAGCCAAATACAAATGGCAGACAGTAAGACAATACAAATATGAGAAGAAATATGGAAAATGAGTCCACAATTAAGGTGTGTTCTCATCTTTAAATTGTCACTCATTTTCTCTGAAGCTTTAGCCAAATTGTTTCACCAGAAGGATCCCTCAGTCCATACTTAGAAAATCAAAACGCTAGCCCTGTCTAATTTTCAGAATGTTGATCACCATCAGCTAAGTGGCTGGACATCAGAGAACAAGCTTCCCTTCCTCCATTCATCACTAAAGATGTGAAAATTGGTTTCATAATACATACTTCAGTCTTTAAGAGAAAGAACTTTTTCTCAGTGTTTGTCAGGGATTTCATTACTTATTTCATCCACAGTGTTTCAATCTTCCTTTCAGTTTTACCAAATCATGAACATTATTCTTTATCTCCATAGGCCTTTCTTTACTGCACTCATATGAAGATGCTAATTGAGCCTCCTCCTTACACTGCTGTGAGGTTCAGTATGTTTATGACCACACAGCTTTAAACATAAATCTTCACCAGTGCTGTTATCAATAACTGCTAGTTCTCTCTTGTATTGCAGATGAGAAAATTGGATTAGTACAAGAATATATAGTTTGAAAAATATAGAAAAAATTGTTTAAAGTCAGTTATGTTTCCAGAGTTGATATCTAAGCACAAGCTATAATCTCTTCCATTACGTTAACCTAAGTCATGAGAGAAAGTGTTCTGTTTTTAATCTTTACTGAAGAAAACACATAAGAAAGACATATAGGAAGATATCAGTCCCTCTAAAAAATAATGAAAATATTAAGATAAAATAAGAGCTCTCTTACCTTGTTAGCTGAGAAAAAAGCCTGACGACTTGTGGTTTAGTAGTGAGTACACAGCTGTAGAGTCTCTTTGTTTGTTGGTGAAGATTCCAAACAAGAGATCGGAAGAAGCAAGGTTGCAATAGATGAGACAAACAATACCACTCTTAGGCGTATACCCTAAAGATGCACAGTCACACTCCAAAGGCATTAGCTCAACTATGTTCAGAGCAGCATTATTCATAAAAGTAAAAACATGGAAACAACCTAGATGCCCCTCAACTGAAGAATAGATTAACAAACTGTGGTACATCTATACAATGGAGTACTACTCAGCAGTAAAAAAAAAAAAAAAAAAAAATGATATACTAAAATTTTCGGGCAAATGGATGGATTTGGAGAATATCCTCCTGAAAGAGACATCACAAATATAAGCAGAGGATGTAGTCACACATTAGTGGACTTAAAAAAAAAATGTCGTTATATACAAGAGCTCAAGGCTAGAACATAGGTAAATGACACAGTACTTCTTTTCTGCATTGATGGTCTCTGGAATGGATGTGAGGAAGGACTCATTTTCTTTAATGGGCTGGCCACAGAGAGTTTAATTATGTTCAGCAAGTAAATGAGCAGCATGAATGGGCTTTTTTGTAAATGGAGAGATCATAAGAGTAGGTATGAAACTGAGAGGACTGATAACTGAGTTTGAAGAGGTACATGATGTAAAATTACCAAATAATAAATAAATAAAAATCAGCCAAACAACACCTATCCAACCATGAATTGGATGCCAGCAAGCCATAAGCAAATTTGCTTGCAAAGCTTTATTAAATTCAGTTTCATAAATACTATACTATGCATATAAGGTATAAATTCTCTCTCTCTCTCTCTCTCTCTCTATCTCTCTCTCTCTCTCTCTCCAAATTTTTTAAGTGCCAGCTGAAAGAACTCTTACTGTTTAGGCCAATTAAAAATTTCAGAAATTCAGAAAATAAGAAGGGAAATAAGATAGTAATAAAAACATCTGAAGGTAAGAATACAGTAATTATTTGTGCATAAACATAAATATAAACAGTTTATCTTTTTATGCTTAGACAAAATAAAAAATTGTGTTCTTATGGGGAAATTTATTGTGAGACATTTTTAAAATGTTTCCCAAATATTAGTATTTATAATTTAGTATCAAACTAAAAATTGGAATACAACAGCAATGGTTTTGGACATAGAATTCTGTAGTATCTCTTTAACCACTTTTGGACTTTAAAGTTAAAATTATGCATTTTTAGTCTATAGGCAGAATTTAGGTTTAGAGAGCCAGTTCACACTGAGGCTTTACTTAGATCAATGATAGCAAGAAGACGTATGGGGACTATTAAGGAATAATATGTAATTAAGAGTTAAAATGGGAATTGGCAACTTGAATAAAGGTGAATACCAGACTGAAATTAGTCAGGCTGGGATATAAATTCCTACTCTATTTCTTGCTACAAGTTCTATGACCTTACTTAGGTTGCTTACTATTCTCAAAAGAAAAATAGCAGAATATTTATAAAATCCATCTTATATGTTTTTGAAAATTAAACACATTAATATTTATACAGTATTTATAAAATGATTAGCATATAGTTATGTTTTAAAACACAGTTAAAATTCATTTTTAATAATAATATTTGTGCTTAAAGTAAAAACAATTTATGTGTGCATGAGGTCAGAATGGGCTATAAACTGACACTCTAGAATGTGATAGGTGTCCTGAAGAATGGGCATCTTTAGAAACAGAACTCTTAATGAGAGCACTACTTTTCTGGCAGTTCTGGAGCTTGCCAAAGATCAGGTGACTCTTAGATATACTCTTTGCAATTATTCTTCTTTTGTTTACTTTTATTATTTTTATCTTCATGATTTTGACACAAGACCTCACTACATTGCCTTGGATGGACTCTAATCCCTAGGTTCAAGTGAGCTCCCTGCCTCATCGTAAGTCTGAGTTTGAGAACCATATTGTGAACTACCACAATCAGATAAGAGCACCCTTGTTCATACCTGTGCTTCTTCCTGCAGTACTCTTGCTTTTAATAAAAAAAAGATAAAATTATAGATATTTTCAAAATAGCAATATAATCAATATAGGATAATATAATCACTTGAATATATTTATATATAAATATAATAAGTGACCTTCCTTGCCTTTACAGTCAGTGACAGCATAGATCATGAACTTCATTATGCCTTCTGGTGGCAGTCCAAACCATAAACATCACCATGGACCTCTGCTGCAGTACAGCCTTTTATTCATTGCATACATAACTTCTGATTATGCTAAGACTTTAAAAATACTTTTGATATACCACCAGTACTTAGAAATAGCAAGAGGTTATAGGCTCTTCCAAAAATAGAAACTCTTTTTTTGATAATGAATTAAATTATCATGTAAATAATAGATTCAATTGTTGTATTTTCTTTTTTCTTATAAATTGTCATAGATTTATTCTTATATTAAGGTGAGGATATAAAGTAATATAACATTTTATTTTTTATTTTTTAAATTTATTTAAAAGGCTTTTTTTAATTTTTCATACCATACACAGTTCCCCTTCCCTCCCCTCCTCCTACTAGCCCCCCGCTTCTCCCCACTTTACCCCTCATCCACTTCTCAGAGAGGGTTAGGACTCCCACAGGGAGTCACTATAGTCTGCATATCAAGCTGAGACAGAACTAAACCCATCCACCATATGAAGACTGAGCAAGATATCCCTGTATAAGAAATGGGCTACAAAAAGCCAGTTCATGCACTAGAGATAAATTCTGGGCCCACTGTCAGAGGTTTCACAATCTGATCAAGCTACACACTGTCTTCCACATTCAGAGTGCCTAGTTAAGTCCCAGGCAGGTTTCCAACTGTCGGTCCAGAGCCAATAAGCTCTCAGTAGCTCAACTCTCTCTGTGGGTTTCCCCATCATGATCTTGACCCCTTTGCTTATATAATCCTCACTCTTTGACTGGACTGGATTTTCACACATCCTTTGTCCATTACCAATGGCCTTCCCTTATCCCCATCCTTTCCTGCTGATCCCTCCTTCCAATAGTATTCTGCTTTTATGTCACATGTGTTTCATTGGAGTCACTTTTTCTCCTTCCTCTTCCATTAAGATGTCTTTTTTTCTCTTGTCATCCCTTTTTCAAAAACACATGTGTGCATGGTTAAAATTTCATTGTGTATATATACCACATTCCTTTATCTATTATTTGCTTTCTTTCTAGAAATGGCCTCATTCATTCAGTAGCCAAGATAAGTCTTGAACTTAGACTAACCTTACAACAGCCACCTGAATGGCAGGATCCCAAGCATGATTTACAATTACTGAACCACATTCATCTCTCACTGTGTACTATTTCCGCTAAGTTGAATCTTACTGAATTTCTGGTTCAGTAAGCTACACTTTGATAGAATTGCTTATGTGATCTGACAGCTGTACCCTCTCTGTTGAATAGATGTTTGCTTATATTCATCTAGCCTTAAGAACCTATAAAAGATGGGAATGTCTTCTAGCCTTAAGAACCTATAAAAGATGGGAAATCTGCCTGTTTCACTACCTTTGTTAGTGACCTGCTTTCTAAAGGTGTGCAGTATTGCTCTTAGTTGGCATCTTGAAATCTTTAAAGATTAGAGCTATAAGACTTTCCAATAATCTTTCAGCTGCCACTCGAAGTGTATTGAGAGCACACCTCTGTCAGGTGGCATCCTGCTGCCACTGAGAGCTGGACAGTTTTTACTTTCCCATCTGAATTTCTCCTTCCCATTTGAATTGTTACTCTTGTGTGGAATATAAAAGTTCCTTCCTGTTCATTTACTCTTTATTGTGTGCCCACTCTGTTGTTAAAAGAAGGGCAAGATAAGAGTCTGTTTGGAAACTCTTATAAAATAAAACATTTAATTGAGGTGGCTCACTTACAGTTTTAGTGGTTCAGTCTATTATCATGAGGGAGAAAATGGTGGCGTGTAGGCAGTTGTGGTGCTGGAACTGAGAGCACTTCATCTTGCAGACAATAGGAAATCAACTGATTGCCATACTAAGGGAAGCTTGAGCAAAAGTCGCCTTTTAAAATCTTCCCCCACAGTGACACACGTTCACCTACAATGTCTCATTGCTAAATATTTGTTTTCAAATCACCACAATCATGGTGTTCCATCTTTGCAATACACTCTCGCCACTCCTTACTCTAGGTTTCTTTCTTACATTCTTTTCTTTCTTTTAGATAAATTTGCTATAATCATTTAACTATACAAAAAAACAAAACTAAGATTCAAGTAAAGTGTCTAGGTCAAAGTTTCTATTGTCTTTCTACTATTAAAACCAGCGAAGCTAAAGTACCACATTTATTTGGCACTTCAACACAAAGTTCATCCTACTACAGATACTTACTAAACCATGTTCAGAGCTGTTCTCATATCCAGATTGAAAACAGCTCACATGTTAATCAGGTGATGAATGAATAATGAAAATGTGATACATTTATATAGTGGAATATTACTCATCTATTTTGAAAATGAAATTATGAAATATTCGGGTAAATGGATAGAATTAGAAACAATTATCCTAAATGAGATAATCAAGATGTCAAAAGAAAAATATTGCTTGTTTTCTTTTATGTGTCCATGCTAGTTTTTAATTCAAATATGTGTTTCATACTGTTTATCCACAGAGGTAAGGTAGGTAGTAAGAAACCAAGGAGCAGAACGTAATCTTCTAAGGAAGATGAAGCAGAATATAGTCTTTAAAAATAGGCAAAGAGTAAATTAAAATAAGATCAAGAGCAAGTTTGAAGAAGGAAGGTATAGTAGGGGAATAATTAACACTAAAGGCATTTGAAAAGCCAAGACAAAACCCACTACTGTATTAACTTCCTAATATATACATATATAAAAATAATTTAAAAGAAGCCACCTTATGTGGCAGTTTGAATAAGAATGCCCCCCATAGGTTTATATGTTTGAATGCTTCACCATTGAGGAGTAGCACTAAGAAGTATGGTATTTTTGGAGTAGGTATGGCATTGTTGAAGGAAGTATATTACTGGGTTGAGCTTTGGGGTTTCAGAAGCTCGAGCCATGCCCAATAGCTCTCTTATTTTTTTCCTGATGCCTTCTAATAGAACTCTAGCTACTCTCCAGCACCATGTCTGCCTGCATGCTACCATGCTTCCTGCCATGATGATAATGGACTAAGACCCTAAAACTATAATGAAGCCCTAATTAAATGCTTTATTTTATAACAGTATCTCTTCACAGCAATAGAACATCATAAGACACCATATAATGGGAGAGACAGTACCACAATTAGACATCTTGTGTACCAGATGAACAGGCCAGTTCCCAGAATGATTTACATCTCTTTGTGTCATTGCTCTTAGGCGTCAGTTGGGCCCTCCCAAAATATAACAAAATATTGTGGAAGCTATTTATTATACCTCAACCATACAGTAAAAGAAAAACTTGTTGTTGAAGTTACATACCACACACTTATATCACCAAATATGAATAACTCAATCTAGTGCCCAACTAGAAGTTTCACACCTACTGACTAGGATTTATAGTACTAGAAGGTACTAAACACATAACCAAGGGAGAAAGGTAATCACTAATATCACATAGCTACTAATGTTGCAGGCTACAATAGCAAGCTGCCCTTATACCTACTTGAACAATAATGGCGTATGTTATCAGAATAGTGACATTTTTCATTGGATTAAAGGCCCACTGCTTTAATTGGAACCCATACTTGATACTGTTAATTAGTCAAAGAATCTGAGTTTGGATAAGTTGTAGTCCCTAGGGGAAAACATTCTACTAATATTCTAAGTGAACACAGCAATGAAATGACTTTAAGTGGCATACTGCTATACCCATAGATAAGCACATCATTCAACCCTCATCATAGAAAGTTCTTTGTACAATAGAGGGCAACTAGCACAGAGATCTAAACTAGAAAATGTGAGATCATAAGAGACTTTAGAGCACTCAACCCTAAATGGGATGTCTTTATAAGACTCACCCTCTCAAGGCTCAGCCTCTGCAGAAGAGGGGTTGGAAAAATAATAAAAACCAGAAATAAGGATCACTCCACGGAAATACAATGTTCTATAAACAGCAGCACTGATACAAATGTGAATTTAAAGAAACTGTAACAGCATTCATAGATCTCACATATCAGACAGCATCACAGCATGGGGAAGAATGCACACAAATTCTAATCCCTAACCTAAAAGCTATATACAATTGATAGCTTCAAATTAAGTGAAAAATAGTTTTCTTCAATAGAATGATATTGGGTAGATTAAGTACAGTCCAGGGCAGGTTTCAAAACAACAAAACAAAACAGACTCTGTGGGGGGGGGCGATGGGAATTGTGTATGTACTTCTGTGTCTAGTTTTGGTATAATTTGAACAAGGAGAAAAAATAGGAAGGTATAAATAGAAGAGATAACATGGGGGAAGGGAAAGAATGTTATGACATATTTCATGACAAAAGTAAAAATTAAAATTAAATTATAATCTTAGAATATTAATAATTCTAAATATAAAATTGTTTCTTTAAAATGTCAACATTATAATCATATTTCCAAGCATACAAATAGGCAGAGGCAGAAATTATGACTGATGTTAAGAGGAATCCACACAAATGAAACAAATTCTGTGATTGTGCTACCCAGCTACCAAACTAGTCCCCAGATATGACTGCATCCTCATTTTTACCCTTGTGAATTCCTTGATAATCTGGAATATTGCTGACTTTGTAAACAGAGTATTGAAGAAATAACAGGGTATGTCTTTCCATATTAAGTCATGGAGACTGTAGAACCTAACATGCAACCTCTAGCTTAGAAGGTCTAATAGCTATATATCACTGCATGAAGATGTCCTAATATTTACAGGCAGGTCTACCACCAATAGCCTACAGTAGACTAACAGAACCTATTTCAAAAACTCATCTTAGTAGTGCTGGTCAAAGCAACAGTTGAAAGACAGCTGTATGTTCTTATCAAACAGCTTACCTTTGTTTTTGTGATCTCATCTGTCTGAAGAGAACTGTTGTGCATATTCTGTGCTCTTATATCATTAGATTATACATGTAGCACTAAAATTGCCATAGCTGGTTCACAAAATAACCATGAACATTTTTTATAGCAGAATTATTCTTGCCATCAAATATTTAATTAGAGGATTAATTTAAATTCTAACTTTAGTTGTTTTGCACATTATTTGATCTTCATATAAAACTTCAAGGATATGAGCACCATTACTAATTTTGTTTACAAATGTATGCATAAGTCTCAGAAGTGCAAAATATGCTGTCATGCTCATCATTCTATTTAAACACAAACCACCATTAAATGAACATTATTTCTCATTTACAGAAAACAAAAGAAAACTAACAAGCTCAAAGAGCATACACATGTAAGAAAAGATCTAAAAGTTCCCAAATTAAATTTTCTGGCACCAGTTTTCAAAATTCTTTGCTGATATAGTTTGTTTCTTATCAAAATGAAGGCTCACTTCTAAGCCTATTTTTGTGGGTCATCAGTGTCTAAAATGGGTGTTTCAAGGTTCATGATACCTTATTCAAAAACTGAAATAAAGTTCACCCCCCTACACACACACACACATTGCCACGTAGCACAAAAACTCTTTTCAAAAGGGAAAGTCATGATTCAGATCAGAGTACGCTGTGAAAAGTGACAATGGACTTCTTCAGAGAAAAGTACACAAGACGCAAGTTATTGTTTAAGACTTTTTTGTGAGGTCTAGGAAGGGAGGAATTCATGCTTCAAGGAAAGATGATTCTGTATTTTGATTGACAAATCTGAGTTATATAAGCTGCTTTTTCATTGCTTGTGTTTCTTCTACTAATACTCAGGTTTTAATCATATCATTCATACCAAATAAGCATAGTTGTAAGGCAGTAATGTAGTATTTTCATTAAAGTGCACTTAGAGGGCACAATTTGTCATATTATGCATGCTTCAAAAACTAGTTTAAGCCAGATCTTTCACTCTACTTCCAATATTTAAATATAGTCTGGAGTATATCTGAATAGAAAGTGTAAACAAGAGAAGCTGTTAATAACTATTACAAAGAAGAGAAAAGGACTTCATTATTTTGTGTAGGGAATACATGCAGCTAGATGCAAAGAATGGCCTTCCTTTGCAAACAAATTGTTACATTCATTGTTATGAGGGTATATACTCATAATACTTCTAACCTCACCTTAAATTTTTAGGTCTTTAACATTTGTAATTTAAGATCTTCTGAGACCTAACTAAACCCAAAGGTTGATTTGATACATTGTGTAAGAGTTTTTCCTATTTTCCTTAGTTCCATTGATTAAGAATAAAGAATAAAACTAATAACTATATGACAAATGTCAATTTAATTTTTCTCTTATGTGGGTCAGACTGACCCCTTTTCTTCCAGCATTACATTCCTTGTGCTTACTTACTGATGCAGTTTGGATGTGAAATGCTCCCCAAGATACTCTCTTTTTGTTTGATCATTTGCTTTCTTGGTCAAAATGCTATTTGTGACAGTTTAGACCCTTTATAAAGTTGAGCTTTATTGAAGGAAGTAGAGCATTTGAGGCTTTCTTGGAGGTTGTCTTGCAAGACACCACTGCCCGTTTTCTGACAGCTTCCCGACTCTTTACACATTGTGAGAGGCTGGCTCCTTCTTTCTATGATCATGCCTTCAAAACATGATGGAATGAAACCTCAAAGTATATGACAAAATAAATCTTTCCTTTCGTAAATGCTTTTTGTCAGGTATTAGGCCACAGCAGAGTAAAAAATATCCAATATACTTACCATATTAAATTTAGTGGGTAGTTTCAAACATCTAGTTTTAAAAAATAGCCTTCCTCTAAGTGAATTTTTTTATTAATTCTTCAGATTTTTCTGATAAAGTGGGACAATAAAGGGCCCTTCCAAACTAAACTTTGATATTTAAGAAATATAGAAGAACTTAATTTTGTGAATTGACATCTAAAAACTAAATAAATGCATGCAGTGGCACAATTCTAACAGTTTCTATAGTCTAATAAAAATCAAAGATTATTTGCTTAAAATTTTCTTAGAAAAGAAAACTTAGTTCACACATTTTTACATATGTTATTAAATATTATAATTAACTTCTGGCATTAGGCAAATAATAACTCAGAATGTCCAAATGTAGAAAGTCACAGAGATAGACTTACTCCCTATACAAAGAACAAAAGAAAAAAAAGTTCTTTTTTAGCTTGACTTTCCCAGTGAGAAACTCACTAATAATGAATTTATTTGAAATACCACTGAATAACTTCTTTAACCACAGGTACACATGCAAGTCTTTTCTGTGAAGGCTTTTGATTTTATAAAATTGGATATTTTCAGATCTCTCTAGCTATGAAAATGTAAATGTAACTGAATTAGGCAGGCAAGGCTCTAAGCAATGTGTACAACTCAACATTTTTCTTCTGTGTCATAACAAATATGACCTTGGATTGGCTCTTATCGTGCAAAGATGAAATAGAATAAAAGGATGGAATCTTTTTGTCAAAAAGTCCTAGGCACCCTCTGAAGGATTCTTGTCATAACTGTCTTGTCCACTTTAGAGAGAACACTGGGGAATATGACCTCTTAGATTGCTGAACAGCTCTACTACCTGCTTCCTGGGGGCTAAATTCTCAATCTCCATCTGCCTACTCCAAGACAACTTGCCTATTCTTTTGTCGATGCATTCTTCACAATTTTAAAAACTCACTGCAGCATGAGTGTGCATGGCACAATGCCTCCATTCACATTTTCAGAAAATAAGCAGAATTTCTTATAACACCATGGTTTTACTCAGTGACAGGCACCTTTAATTGTAGACACCGAAAATAGTAAAATACAACTACAAAGCACTTTATAGTTTTCAAAGGTTAATGTGCATATTAATATATGAAGATAATATTAACACAAGAAAACAATTGATTAACTGGGAAAATTACATTTAGCTTTAGTCAGTTTCCCCCCCCCCCAAAACAACTTGTAAGTAGAACATATAGAGCTGTGTGAAACAGATGGCTTATTAATAAGTCATTTTGTTTTGTTGTACTCTTCCATCCACAGACATAATTAATTCACGTTTGAAAACTAGAATGAGTCTTGAAGTTGGGGGGAGAAAACTGGATCTATCAGGAGTGGAGGCTGAACTAAGCAATATTGGGACAGCAAGACCTTGGGATTGCCTGCTGCCTGCCCAGAGAGGGGATGGGGAGTGGTGGAGAAGAGAGAATGACCTGATGTGGTGGGAGGGGGAAGGGACCTTGAATAAGGATATACAAGGATAGAAAGTGTGACTTCTTTGTTCATAATAATAAAATAAAAAACAAACAAACAAATAAAAAAACAACAGAAACCTAAAAAAAAAGAAAGAAACTGGTAGTCTTCTAATATGGTTGCACTATGTTGCATTCTGAACATCTGTTCCATGCCTTTATCATCATTTGTTGTCATTCTTCTAGGTTTTAGAATCATATTAGGTACATAGTTGTATCTCATGTATTCAATTTGTATTTTTCTAATGATATATTGATAGGGTTAGATTGGGGCCTCTTAAAATGCATGTGTTCAAATACTAACCCTAATATAAATGTGTGTCTTTTGAACTTAAAAAAAAAAGGAAATAACAGAGATAGGAGACGGTGAAAATAGACTACAACTGTAAACAAGAAACACAAAATAAAAATTACATTAGAAAATCAAAAAAATTAGAAGGACTATGCATTAAATGTAGGACTAATTAGGATGACATTAGGTTCTATTTTCCAATGTTGAGAATAAAATTGCTCCCAGAAAACTGGTTCAGCAAAAAAACTTGCTAGTGATAAGCTAGAAGGTAGCATTGTACATATGCAAAGTAATATCCTAAATCTGCAGTGACTGGCAGCCCACTGTAAATAACTTATTCAGCAATTAATTAGAATTGATCTCTTATAAATTAACAGAATTGAATTAACACATCTTTTAAAATCAGTTCTATCAATATCAGATATCAGTGGTGAAATTCTACTAAATAGCCATAATGAAATTTTATAACTTGGCATGAGAACTTCTCTTTCTTTCAATTGTTCCAGGATGAATAAACCAGAACCATGGCCATGTGACATATTTCTGGTTTGAGAGGTTTGTAGTAATGACAAAAATCACAGATGGTACTATGGAGGGAATCACATAAGGCCTTTACATAGGCCCAACAGAATCTGTGTGTTTACCTCTATGTCCCTTTGTAAAACTGGTCAATAAGATTCAACACCAGTACCAGAGAGCCAAACACTGATTATCTAACATGTAGGACTAATTCTTAGTTCTAATAACTAGTAATTACTCTTCATACTTTTTAATATTCCTATGAAATTGACCTAGGATCCTAGCTAAAATGAACACAGTTGTTGCAAATGCTACTATTCTTTATTATTTCTACAACCCAGGTAAAGCTTTCTTTCCTTGTAGGAATCCCAACAATGTCCACTTAGCAGTTAAGAGTTAAGTGACCTTTCTTCCTGCATTACCCTTACCGTTAGAACTAGAAAGTCCAAAAGCCATGCAAAACCTTATTCCTAACTACACTAGAACATTTTTCCCTCCTAACTATGCCCAGTGACCGCCACTTCTACTCCAAATTACCAGTGCACTCACTTAACTACATGCTAAGATTTGTTTTTCACCAGCACTATTTCACTACCAAATGCTTAAAGCTTTACCTCTCTATGTCATATTTTGAAACATATCAAAGTTTCTACTATGGAAAAACAAACAAACAGAAAAATATCTGTTGCTTAATACCTTCTCTATATCACAAAAATTCTATATGCGAACCCACATTCTGCTGTTCTATAATATCATCTGTTTGCATACAGGTGCTGATGTGGTCACATTACCAGCAACTCAAATTGATGAGTGATTTCAGCTAACATTGCACAAAAGTGCTCACGAGAATGACTTTGAGGAATCTAGTCTACTGTGTTCTACCACTACTAAAGAGGTCACAATCAGTGTGACGTTTTCCTGAAAGAACACAGTCTCTTGGGTATAAGCTCTCATCAATCTATCTGTATGTCTATCTATGTATCTATCTATCATCTATCTATCCATTTATTGATCTATATGTCTATTTATTGATCTATCTATCTACTTTTTAGTCGTAGAAAATATAACATGTAATAATATCCTATATGACAGTATATTGTATATTCAATAAAAATAGCGTGAAAGATTACAGGACAGAACCAAGCCAGAAAGGTCATGAAGTGGTAAATAATGCACTTGGGAGAAAGAGATTCCCGGCATCTAGTGAATTCAAGGCCCAACAAGCCAGACAGCGGTAGCACACTTCTTTAATTCTAGCTCTAGAAATGATAAAAGAGAAAGTAAAAAGTCTGTGCAGGGAAATAAAGATAAGGAGAAGAAGGCAGAAGTTCTTCCCCTTTTACCTATGTGCCCGGTCAGTGTGAGGCCTCATGGAGACAGGATCTATTCTGTTTGGCCTGAGGAGTTCACTGTGTGAGAATTGGCTGTGGTCTGTTTCCTCTTTGATATTTCAGCTTTTCCCCAAAGTCTGACTCTGAGTTTTATTATAATACCATATAAAATTTGTGCAATAAGTGGTGCCCAATACGAGGCATGAACCCACAACCTTGAGATTATGAGCTTCATACTCTGCACTTTAGCATGTTCAATTCATAGTCCAAATATTAACATATGAATTCTATTTTGTTAGTATTTTTAAATGGTATTAACTTTTTTATGTTGGAAATTGATTGATGAACTCATTATCTCTATAAACTATTTTATTGAAACTCAATCTTGGTGTGGATATTCATCATTTAATTTGTATTATTAACATTGTTAATCATCTCACTTCCTAGTTTTGCCTGTACATAACATTTTCTCCAAAAGATGTGGCAAGCCGACTATATACTTCCTGTTCTACCTTACTAGATAAACAGGACTATTAAAAATCAGACACTGGAGAATAATAACTTTTTGTAAAGACGTCTGTGAAGCACACATTCTTGAGCGATATGGCTGAGGACTGAAGATGCGAGTATTGGAAAAAGACCCTTCTATGCCTTTCTCTCTCAAATGAATCCCCGAGTCATAGAGAAGCATATTAAACCTATCACTGAAACTGAGCAAAATCACAGATGTCTGAGGGAAAGGGCAGTTTAATGAAAAGCCTACAAGCAATGAACCCTAACTGCTTAAATATCACCTATTGTGTTTCAGAGCATCATCACTCAAAGATGGAAATCTTGGGGAATCTGGTACTGCAGATCCGCCTGCAGCCTCTGGACCTTTGCTTCTCTTAGATGAATGGACAAATTAGCTAGAAAGACGCATAAACTTTTAACCTTAGCTCATAGATGAGTTGGTAAAATGACTGATAAACCAGACTAGATAGATGAAAAACTGTTAAAGATTGTTGAGTGATACTTACCCACCAAAAGAAAAATCTTACTAAAACTAGATTTTTTGGAGGGGACAGGACTTTTTCTTTTTATTCCTTTGTTCTTTTTTAGATTTGTGTATTTATTTATTTATTCATTTATTTATTTATTTACTTTTTAAGGATTAAATACATTTGGCAAATTCTTAACCAAATTAAACAAAAGGAGGGAAGACCTACTTCAATAAAAGTAGAAACTGAAAGGCAAACATTATAACAGATATAAATGAAATTCCAGAAAATCATAAGGACATACATTATAAATTTGTTTTGATAAATTGAAGATTCTGAATAAGCTGGTAAGTTTTTAGATAACAAAATTAAACCTAAATTCAATAAGTGATTTTAACAGTGATGCTGCGGCACAGAGCACTGCCCCTGCCCAGAACACAGCTGGGAAAGTAGCAATGGGGGGAACAGCTGGGTCCCTTGACCTTGGGCACATGTCTCGGAGTTAAGAAACTTGTCTTTGGTGGGGAACACAGCCTGCACAGACTATGACTGGTGCAATAGCAGCAAAGAAGCAGAGGAGTTCCTAAAAGCACAGATGAGAGATCAGAAGTCAGAAGATGACTTCCACCACATGACCTCTGGCCCTGAGATGGCTTCTTGGCTTTGGTGCAGAGCACAGCCCACCCAGTTCATGGCTGGTGTAATAGCAGCGGGGGGGGGGGGGGGGGGGGGGGGGGGGGGGGGGGGGGGGGGGGGGGGGGGGGGGGGGGGGGGCCGGCAGCCAAGTCCCTGGGCACACAGCTGAGAGGTGAGAGGTCAAGAGGGGACAGCTGGCACCACAACACTGCAATCTTAGGAGGACAGCCAACTCTCTGAGCACATAGCTAAGTAAGAGCCCTCAGACCAACAATTCACTAAGAGCTGACCAAGAACTATCCAAGAGTGAATTGGGGAAACCATGGGCAGTGCAAGAATACATACAACAATTCAAAGGTCAACAAGATATCACCAGAATAAAACTAGAATTTTAAATGAGCAGAACAACTTTAACAAATTTCTTAGAAAAACTAGGTAGAACTAATCTGTTTCATCCTCACTGTGGCTCTAAACACATCTCGAAGGCAAGTTACCTTACAATATATATAGCATTTGAAATAGTTTTATTTTCATTAAAAATAAAGATAATTAACAATGCTCCCATAAAATATGGTTTGGTAAACGTAAGTAATATGAGATAAGATTATTTTTTTTAATAACAGAGGGAGAAAATGCACTTAAATTTAATTTTTAGGAAAACAAAAGCCTGAGGAACAGGTACAGCTCCAGATCTGTAATTCTTAGATGTCTTTGTATTGTGCTTCTTATTTAGAGCTCATCAGGAGGCAGCCATGGGAGAGAAAGAGGCCATTGTCTTCTGCTACTTAGGACAGTAGGCTTCAGCTGATGACAAGTTTTTCTGAAGCCTTTGCGGTCCTTTCAGGAGACACCTGCTGTGGCACTGAATAAAACTGTGCCAGAGTGGGAGGTTTCCTGAATTCCCTGAGCCAGCATGGTAACTTATGAGTCACTAAAAACTACAAGGCTGAGAGGCAACTGTGAGCTCCTGGCCTTGTCTGCCTCAGCTCCTCCAAAGTTCTGTCTAGCATTTTCTTACCTGCATTGAAACTCTTTGTAAAACTTAAAGCTGCTACTATTTCCCACCCAAAGGTTGAGCTAGATCAGATCAAACTGACTCCTAAGCTCTTTCTTACTCTCTTAACCAATCTTTTACCTCTCTTCAAAATAATAAAATAATATGCCCTGTCTCATAGCACGTTTGGCATAAAGAGAAGCTCAGAACAAAAGAAGATCAAATGATTCAGAAAAAAAAGTAGATGTCACCCTAAAACAGAAATTAAAAAAAAAAAAACTAATGATTAATAAGGGAGTGAGAGAAATAAGTTTACTTTTAAGATAAATTAAAATAAACTATGAATCCAAATATGGACCGTTTGTTCTTATCAAAATCCCAGTCATAAACTTCCTAACACTTCCTAGTTGATCACCACAAGGCTATCTTGCATGTTCCTTGAAAATCAGAATGGACAGTTGAAAGATAATAAATGGTCAAAAAGTTTACTTAATTAACCACTAATTTTATTTTGTGATTATTAGATAATCATCAAACACAGAGAAACAATAAAGCATGTATAGTAATAGATTGTGCTTTTTCTCTTAGATTTTCTTGAAGCACAATGACAATGATGTTTGCATGAAAAGAGTTCAATAATAAATAGATTTTTATTTGAAATATATCTGTCAGCAGGGCTGTGTTCTACTTCAAACACTAGAAAATTGAAAAAAAAAATTGAATGAGGTGAATAAATTAGATTTTGTTATTTTAGTAAGGACTTAAAAAATAATTGAATCTGTAAGAGGTGTCTCTATTTCTGATAATTATCCTTGGAGAGGAGACGTTTTATGAGGCGCACTACTAAATAATGTGAAATGATAAGAATACCTGTCAGCAGTTTCCTATGATGAACATTTGAATGATGTCATGAAATCTGCCTTCAATGGTCCCTAACTTTCCCCCACATAATATAAAAAAGCAAAGCATAGCAGCCCTATACAGGCTAGTCAAATCATGGTCATGATTACCTGCATGTGTACTGAGGACAAATGTTCCCATAGGAAGAATCAACTCCTCTTATGATTGTTTTAGTTTTTACTTTTGACAACTTTATAAATGTATGCATTGCATTGTGATGATATTCATATGCCTGTTTTCAACTCTTATTCCTCTTCCAATCCTTCCAACCCCCAAATTTTCACCCATTAATCTCCTCCTAACTTCAATGTGTATATGCCTGTGTGTATGCCTCTGTGTGTGTGTGTGTGTGTGTGTGTGTGTGTGTGTGTGTGTGTGTCCCACTAAGTTTAACTATGGCAGCTTGAATAAGCACAGGTTGAGAGATATTTTTTTGGAGCACAGAAAATTTACCAATATCTTCACTGCTATAAAAAATATCACTTCCCAAAGCAACCATTGGCTACAAGTTATTCCTCAAAGTGGGATGAAGACATTTGAGTACTTCTTCATCCATAATGTTCATAGGCCCCATCTTGTGTAAGTACTGTTTAGGTGTCTATAGCTGCTTTGTACTTGCAGCAAACACCAATCACTTCATGTCCAAAGACAACATTGGTAGCTGTTCTCCTGAACCTTTGGCTCCCATATCCTTTCTCATGATATTTTTAGACCATAGAGAAAGAGGTTTAAATACCTCATTTAGGAATAAGCTTAATCTTAGAGCTTTGACTAGTTATGAGTTTCTAACCAAAGTTGATAAAAGGTTGCTAGACAATGGATAGAAGAATAAATATTTAGATGACAGTTTGACTACATGGTCATTTAGAAAAATCTAATAATAAAAAAAATCAATTTTATAAAAAGAGAAAAATATTCAGCAATGGGTTCATAAAGTTCTTATTTTCCCCTTTTGTTTTATTTTATTTTTATTTAAATGAATAGGCTACTTTTGATATTTTTTTATTTAAAAGATATATTTTTTTAATATACAAACCACAGTTCCCCTTCCCTCTCTTCCTCCCACCATTCCCCAGCTTCACTCCACCTCACCCTGCCCTCTACCCCTCAAACAAGGCAAGGCCTACCATGAGGAGTCAACAAAGTCTGGAATATGAGGTGGAGGCAAGATCAAGCAACACCTCCACAACCCCCATCCCCTCCCTCCTCACACCCCCACACTCCCCACTTCCATCCAACCCCACCCTCTCATATCAAGGCTGAGCAAGGTATATCCTTATATAGGGGTTTCAAAACAAAACAAAACAAAACAAAAAACAGTTCATTCACTAGGGATAAATCTTGGTCCTACTGCCAGAGGCCCCACCAAGTGCTCAAGCCTCACAACTGTCATCCATATTCCAGGACCTAGTTCAGTCCTGTGCAGGTTCCCCAACTCTCAGTCCAGTCACTGAGCTCCCTGTATCTCAAATAAGCTGTCTCTGTAGGTTTCCTCATTCTGATCTTAACCCCTTTGCTCATATAGTCCCTCCTCCTTTTCTTTTACTAGACTCCAGGACCTAGGCCAAGAGCTTAGCTGTGGTTCTCTGCGCCTGTTTCCATCACTTGCTAGATGAAGGTTCTATAAAAACAATTAGGATGGTCATAGATTTGAACTCAGGGAAGGCCAGTTCAGGCACCCTCTCCACTACTTTTGGAGTCTTAGCTGGAGTCATCCTTGTGGATTCCTGGGAATTTCCTAATCAACCAGTTTCTTCCTAAGCCCAAAATGTCTTTCTCTGTCAGGATATTTATTTTGTTGTTCTCTCTCTGTGTCCCTCCCCCAAATCTACCATCCTGTTTCCTCTTGTTCTCTTCCTAATTCCCCTTTCCCCCACCAAGCTCCCAAGATTTTATCTATTTTTTCCCTCCTAGGAAGATCCATGAATGTTTCTCTTAGGGTCCTCCTTATTACCAAGATTCTCTGAGGTTGTGGGTTGTAGCCTGGGTTATCCTTTGCTTTATGTGTCTAATATTCATTTATAAATTAGGATATACCATATTTTTCTTTCTGGGTCTGGACTATCTCATTCAGAATGAGTTTTTTCTAGTTTCATCTATTTGCTTGAAAATATGAATAGGCCTCTTTACCTTTTAGGATTTTAAAATTCATTCACAACATAATGGCTGAGAGCTTGCCCCAATAAGCTCTTAGTCATATGCCAGCCTAGGTGTTATTCTGATACAGTTTAAACTTCCTTTGGGAGATCTTTGCCTTTTAGAGGTAACTTATTTAAATGCTGTTTTAAGATATTTTATAAGCCCCATCAAATTCCCAGCTATTTCTATTCCATGATTTTGGGCAAAGTAGTGAGAAGTATTTGCTTAGTAGTCTCCAAGGAGCACTATCTATTGTGAGAAATTAGGGCTTGACATTTTTCTAACAGACATAATTTTTCCATGCTTCTGTTCCTACCTGGTTTGTGAAAAGCAACCAATAATAAAAGGTTCAATAGGTAAGATAACACTGAGAATGCAGCCCTCAGAAGAATAATCAGTTGAAATGCAGTACAGATCCTACAAAGTCTCATGTAGAACTTGAAACAGATATCATCCATGTGTTGGTGGTTGAAAGTCAGTAGGCCTTTATCTACCCCTATGATCAGTTATTGTAGATTACTTTAAGAAACCCTAAGTGGGGCAGTTCTCCCTGGGATAGGGAAAAGAACAGACAGCTGATATAATCTGAAGCAAGCCTCACCCTGAGAAAAGATATGAGGAATGCATTTCTAGGCCACTAGCACAGTTTCTAAGTATTGATTATAGTTGTGCCTTAGAATTGGCTTTTTAATAGGAAAGACTTCAGATTTTTATCTTCAAGACTATGTCTAATTTATCTGGCTAGGTCCCAAATGATAAAGAAAGACAGTTAATGTCATGGCTCACAGACTATAAAATTGTTATGAATATTTTCTCTCTAATATGAATATATTTTAATTAATTAAAATGCCATAAATTTCCAAACTAGTAGGATTCTATTCACCCCTACTAAATTTGAAAGTAGACTAGGTTTATTAGAAAGCTTTTTTTAAAACTACCTCTTGAGTTCAAATTATTTTATTGAGTTCACACTTTATTTATCAAGCAAATAAAGTCCAAGACACACCTCCTTTTCAAAAAAGTTGTGTCTTGAGTGATGTATGGATCATAATTTATTGCTATAAGTGCTGTTCATGGCTGACAGTAACTCTGCAAAATGCTCGAGCCTAAGTATTCAGTAGGTTTAACTTATCTGCTACAACATTCTGCTAGTACACAAAAAGCCTGTGCTCATTTGTGCAGCCAACGGAGGAATAGAAAATCAGAATTAAAAAGAGTCATAAGACTTGAAAATAATTTCAGAGTTGGCTTTTTTATTAGCATATATTCCTCAAGTAGTTTCAATATGGATTTGTATTTTATACACGTATATACACATGATATATTTAATAATAACTAAATATGAAGAGGTCATGGAGCTGAGAGTAGAGGAACTCTTTCAAGAGTTTGGGTAGACAGAGTGTGGGGTAAAATTTTATATATATGTGTGTGTATGTATATATGTATATAGATAGATAGATAGATAGTAACTATGTATGAAATTATCAAAAAAATAAATGCTTAAAAAGCATGGAGCGAGGTATCACAATTGCAGAAAGAGAAGCAGGGGATATACTCATTCATCAGTGGACTTTAAAAAACAAGAGAGAGAGATATCATTTTTTTATTGTAACTTTTTTATTTCTATTTTTTCCTTCTTCATTATGAATAAAGTCTTATTTTTTATCATGTATCCCCTTGCTCAAACTCCCTTCCTCCTCCCCTCCCTCCCAGTCATTCTCTCTTCTCCCCATCTCCTATCACCTCCCCAGCAAGGGCAGGAGGTCTCAAGGTCCCAAGGTTCAATAGAAAGATGTCATTGTATACAAGAGCTCAAGGCTAGAACACAGCTAAATGACACAGTGCCTCACTTCTGCATTAATGGTCTCTGGCAGGGTTGGGGGTGAGAAAAGACTTATTTTCTTTAAGGGTCTGGCCACAGGGAGTTTAATTATGCTTCAGTAAGTAAAATAGCAGCATGAATGGGCGTTTTTGTAAATGAGATCTTAAGAGTGAGTTTGAATCTGAGAGGTCTAATAACTGAGTTTGATGGGGTGCATGATGTAAAATCACCAAATAATAAATACATAAATAAAAAAGAAATATTAAAAAGCATGGATTTGTATGAGAGTTCACAAAATAGATTTTCTTCTTTATTAAGTTTTTATACTTAAACTGGGATTGCACTCATCATTTTATTATATATTACTTAAAATATTTTTTTGAAATTACAGTCTCAGTGGTTATATCTATATTACAACTTCTGCACACAAGGTTCAGGGAACTTTGCAGGAAATGGGGCTGAAAATTTAAAGATTAAAAACATCAAAGAGATAACTTTGAGATTTTCTCTTAGGAGTATCAGAAACTAGGTCCATAAAGTCTTACAGACATGCCTGCCTAAACAGGAGATGAAAAAGATCAATACACATAATAATGGAGACAAGGGAAAGCCCAGAAGTCCTCTACCCTACATAAAGAATTGCTTTAAAAAATTTAAACCAGGAGCTCCTGGTCCAGCTGAGAGTGGGGGAGAAGAGTCTAAATGAGCAAGGGGATAGGGCTTATAAGAAAAACTCCCACAGTGATGGCTAGCTGGAATTCTGGGGAGCTCACTGAATGAAGAACAGGCACTGGAGAAACTTCAAGAAAAAGAACTAGGTCCTCCTAGAATGGGCAGCTGTCCACTGACATGGGCAGTATGTGGAGCCTCGAGGAGAGGGATCAGACTGTATTTCTATGTATGAACTGGTACTTCGGAGCCCATTCTTTCCAGAGGATCAGCTAACTCAGTCATGACATTATAATAAGTAAATGGAACCTGCCTGGAGTGAATGCTGGGTTGATCCACTTTGGGACTTCTTGCCCTTTGGGGGAAGGGGATGGGGAGATGGGGAGGAGGGAGGCTGAAGGCAGACAGGGAGGAACTGGGAGGCAGAAGTGAGGGAGAGCAAGGGGAAACATGGAATAAAACGACCTCATTTTCTGAAAATTAATAAAGAATAATAATAAAAATAATAAAGTAAAAAATACACAAATTAACTTTTAAATGTTCACTTTTGAATGCAAGGTTTACTGTGTGGTTGATTTTTTAAATTAATTTTAGCAGAGGGGCAGGTGGACGCTGTCCCTGACCACTTCCACAGCTCCTGCTGAGGGAAACCCCGCCACAACCTCGAACTGAGAAAAGCAACTGCTGGGGTCTCCGAGGGGCGGATTCGGACCCCGCCCAGAGGTCAGGAGGGGGCTAGAGGCCTCAGTGCCTTTATCTCAGCCTGGGAGGGAGAGTTCAGCTCCCATTGTTGCTG
>PVIH01022357.1:0-27401 GCA_004025045.1 Sigmodon hispidus | reverse complement strand
CATGCCTGGCTGTTTCCTCTTAAAAGTATTCTTTGTTGATAACCCACTCTCTGGCTGGACCAGTTGAGGATTTGAAGAAGGGTCTCAGTGAAAACACTGTGTCCTTTATGTTCCAGAGACTGCTAAATTTTTCTGAAAACATAAAAGTTGAACGTGGTCCTTCTGGAATTTTCATAGAGCAGTGGTTCTCAACCTTTCTAATGCTGCATCTCTTTAATGTGGTGACCTCTAATTATAAAATTTTTATTGCTATTTCATAGCTAATTTTGCCACTGCTATGAATCATAGTGTGAATATATTTGGAGATAGAGATTTGAGAGAATTGGATTTTTGTAATTGCTTCGGTGTAAGATTTTAATGTTGAAATGCAGGTTGGGACTTTCCCCTGGTGATTAAGTCAACGTGAATTAATAAAACATTTTGCTGAGACACTTTCTTTATGGAATGTTTGAAGGTGCACTGGCAAATGATTTACCCAGGGAAAGCTAACTTTTGTGCTAGGGAGTAGGGCACAGGGTGAGATCTACTACTGTCCTCCCAATCCCTGCATCAAGAGCAGTTCAGAACATCTGGAGATGAATGTTTTTAAAGTTATGCGGGTCTGGAGAGATGGGTGCCTCTTCTCCAGCTCTCTTCTGTATTCTGTTGCAGGCTGACCATATCAGTGGGCTATTTTGGACTTTCTCTTGACACTCCTAATTTGAATGGGGACATCTACCTGAACTGCTTCCTTTCGGCAGCTGTTGAAGTCCCAGCTTATGTGTTGGCCTGGCTGCTGCTGCAGCTCCTGCCTCGGAGATATTCAATCTCTGCTGCCCTCTTCCTGGGTGGCAGTGTACTTCTCTTTATCCAGCTAGTACCCTCAGGTATGGATGATGTTTATTCATAGACCTGGGTCTTCTGTTTGTCCTTTGCCTTGAACCAAGCTCTTTACACAGAGAATATAGTCATGCCCATCACATCTGTGATGCACGTATGAATTGCTGTGTTAGAAATGAAAAGATGACATCTCACAAAACAGAAAAGTCTTCTTCATGACCTGGGCTTTGTGCAGTGGGGAAAAAAAGCACTGAACTGTTGGTTAATTATGCCCTCAACCCAAGCTTACATGATCATACCCATTTTCCTCTCTAGAATTAAGAGGAAAAGTCATCACAGTAGTTTTGTTCTACTTATTCATTCAATCAATAGCTGGAGTGGGTCTTCATGGAGTCTTTATCTAGTAGAGAAGAAAACAAACAAGTTAATAAATGTGTGTTCCTCTTCATAATGTTACCTCTGAGACTAGAAAGAAAGGAAATTGGAGCTCATCTTAAGAGAAGTTTTGGTAGCATCCTGAACAAAAGGCATTCAGCAGAATTTAAATGAGGTGACAAAAGACCATAAGAAAGTCAGGGAGAACACTGCAGGAAAATGAGACAAAAAAGGGAAAGCTAGGCAAGGTGGCTCACACCTGTAATCCCAACACTTGGGAGGTGGATACAGGAGAATCAGGTGCTAAAGTCATTCTTGGCTGTCAGGGGAGTCTGAGACCAACCTAAGTTATTTTAAAACAAACCAATAAATACAGGTAGTGAGCTGAATGAGCTTTAGAGTAGCAAATGAGCTAGTAACCCATAAAAAGAAAGAGAGAAAAGGTCTCAGAGACTGTGCTGGTAAAACTGTCTTGGTATCCCATTAGTCTTTTTGACAACCTGTGGAACAGATGCCTTATTTGCCCATCACCGGCCAGAATCATTCATGCCCCTGAGGCTTTTGGAACCCCTAGTGGTGACTTTGAGGCCTGTGGAACTGGGACCCCTGTGCATAGGAATAGCCCCATGTATAGCAGAAGAACCTGGGAGCGGGTGTAATGGCTCTCACCTGAGCTCTGAGCGACCTGTGGGTCCCTAGTTATACTCCTTAGACAGTGAGGTCACTTTGGATCATCCATAAATTCAGATGGTTTATAGACTTTTTTTTCAGTGACTGTATTACTGGGAACAGGGAGACATGTTTCCCAGCACACATGTTGAGGGAAGAGGACAACAGGTAGGAAGTGGGAAGAGTCACTGGGAATCAAACTCAAGTTCTCAGGCTTGACTGAAAGTCCTCTTACCCACTGAGCCACCTCTATGACCTTCTTGAGAAGACTTCAAGTGTGACCTGAGCTGGTTAATTCCACAGTGCCCTCAGTATGAGGTCTGGGGAAGCAGCTCATCCCTAACACAGGATCACTTCAGTGTGTGGGGGGGGAGCGCTCAGCACATACTATCTGGGCCTCTAGGTGAGGAACATGTTAACTCTCACATAGCTGAAGTGCTCAGTCTCTTTAGTATTACCCTTAGAAAGAAATCTTAGCCATGGTGTTTTCTTCCATTAGAAAGGTATAGAAATTGATCAACTCTCTCTGGCCCGAATCAGGGAGAAAATGAGTTCATTTTAGGCTAAAAGGGAAGAAAACTCACCCAGGGCAACCCTTACACTGGTCCCTCTTGACTTTTCTGTCTTTCTTTGTCTCCAGATATGTTTTACTTGTCTACTACCCTGGTGATGGTAGGCAAGTTTGGAATCACCTCTGCCTACTCCATGGTCTACGTGTACACAGCTGAGCTGTACCCCACTGTGGTCAGAAACATGGGTGTAGGGGTCAGCTCCACAGCATCCCGCCTTGGCAGCATTCTGTCTCCCTACTTTGCTTACCTTGGTAAGTACCATAGTGCACTGGAGTGATGGATGAAACAGAAGCTCTAAGTAGCTTTAATGTGAGCTGGACACAAGCACCTATAGTTAGCAGGATGCATTTGTTACTGGGACCCTGGCTGGAGAAGGTCCTTTCCAAGTGTAATATAGAGGACGCATCCATTTCAAATGGAAAATAACTCCTAGAGCAGCTAAATGACAATGAGAAAGAGTGGGGGTTTCTATTTCAGTCTCCCAGGCCCTCCATCACAAACTATAATGTTTTCATCTAAGAAATTCTTTAGAGGGCTGATGTACTTTACTAAGGGAATTTCTTCTTGGAGTTAGGAACATGAAGAGAAACCTGTCCATTCCAGAGGTCAGACTGATAGACTGACAGTTGCCATGACTTAGAACACTTCATTAATTCAGTGTATATGTGGAGTTCAGAGGACAATTTAGAAGAGTCCTTCCATTCTTGGCAACATGTGGATCCTGGGATTGAACTCAGGCCACCAGGCTTAGCAGCAAGTACCTTTACAAGCTGAGCCATCTCCCTGTTTCCCATTTTATTTTTCAAGACAATGGCTCACTGCTGTATGAGCTGGGCTTGAACTTGCTCTGTAGCCCCAGCAGCCCTTGCACTTTGGCTTCTCTTGCCTCAACCTCCCCAGTAAGTGGCACACAGGCTTTCACTGGTGCACTTGACAGGATGTTGTATGCCCTGTAAAGATCTGCCTTTTGACATTTTATATAGCAGGACTTCCTCCTGGAAGCTGCTCCTCCTCTACCTATGCCTAGCTCTAGTGAGGACTTGCCAGTGTCCTGAGATGAGCAAGTCGTCTGAGAGCATGGTGCCTGGCTCTAATGGGCTTCAGCACCTTGTTTGATCTGAATGAAAATCAAACTGACACATTTGCAGAGGTGGAACGTTGCTTTGTGCTGGAAATCTCCAACTTGCTGACTCTGCTCCCCTGTACCTCACCCTTTTCTATTGTGGCAGTGCTGGACCTCTGGGCACATCTGTGCCAGTCTAGGTTCTGACGCTCTCTAGATGCCAGACTTCAGGCCCACACTTTCGGAAGTGCTAAGCCCAACAGGAAGGCGAGTCCTATATAAAGTTCTGAGGAAATAGAAGGGCAGAATAAGACCAAGTCTCACTGTAAACTGATCTTCTGTTCGACCACAGGTGCCTATGACCGATTCCTACCTTACATCCTCATGGGAAGTCTGACCATCCTGACAGCTATCCTTACCTTGTTCTTCCCAGAGAGCTTTGGTGTACCTCTCCCAGACACCATTGACCAGATGCTAAGGATCAAAGGGTAAGAGACCTCCCTCCTTGCATTGTAGATGTATTTGACCAGATACTGGTCATTTCTTAAGGCTTCAGCTCCCGAAGTAGTGCTCCCTGCACACTGTCTCACAAGTAGCTTGACTACTTCAACAATGGTGCTATATGGACAATGGCCTGATCCTGTGTGATAGGTGGCCGTGAGCATACCCATGGACACACTGGTATAGTTTAGTGCAAAGAGTTTAGGAAACTGCAGAATCTGCCATGTCTTTTTGTTTTCTTTCATTTTTTTTGTAGGTCTGGCTTGTTTGTTTTGAGACTGATAGGTATCTTTGTAAGATTTGTAAGATTTGTTTTCCTTGTTTTAATAGAATAAAACAATGGCAAACCCAAAGCCAGACAAGGATGCTAAAAGATGGTGAAGAAAGCCCCACAGTCCTAAAGAGCACAGCCTTCTAACACCCCTCCAGAGGTGAAAAACTACACAGGCACCCTGCACATTGTCAGAAATGCTGTCAATGACTGTTTGCTGACCTTGTGTCTAATGTGCTCATGGATGGGTTCATCTGTCCTGGGGAGCCACCTTCCTCCAGGGACACCAAGGCTAACCTCGGACAGCTTGCACATCCCATTGCAGTGGTGGACTGGGCCCTTCCAACGAAGTTAATGAGTATCTTGGGCCAGTGGGACTTGGAAGACTATGGGAAACATCTGCTATACCTGCTTTATTATTTAAGAAGACTGAAGGCCACACAGATAGAACTGTAGGTCCTTTTTCCTTCCTCTCCCTAACTGATAAACTCACAGGAAAAGAAGAGATGCTGCTCAGTGGCAGGGTACTTGGCTAGAATGACAGGGCCCTGAGTTCCATATGAAGGACCAGACGGAAGCAAACAAAATAAATGATTCTATGGGGAGTTTGATTTCTCATCTTTTCTAAGTTACAGAAATCCTTACAGTGATTGTCTTAACCCACAACAGAAGAACACAAGGCCTGGGGAACCCTAGAAGAAATGGAGGTGGGAACAGGTACATAACGTCTGCAGTGTGTGGGTTCTGACTGTACAGTTCCACAGCCAGGTGTGCAGTGTATGTCTACTAAGAGTGCTGGGCTTGTCCAAACCATGAAAAATCCACTGTTGAGACTGAGACCTGTCATCCTCTGCTTTATAAAACAGAATCCTTGGCTGCCAGAGACACTAATCTATACCTTGAAGGGAAGGTATGGGTAGCAAAATGCCCCTCCCTTCCTTCTCTTGGCACTGTCATGGGAGTTTGTCCTGCTTAACATCTGCTGTTGTATCTCTAGTATTCACTCTTCAGCAGAGACTTGAGCAGTGTTTCTCAGCCCTGAATTTCCATGGCTGGTGTGCAGTTGCCACCATGAAAGTGCAATCTCACTTCCCAGTCTTACCACTGTCACTGCTCTGAGTGCCCAAAACAGTAACACTATGCTTGTTCCTTTTACAGTGTATAATCATGGGGAAAATTACAAGAGAGAAACATAAATTGTGTTTACAGTCGTTCAGAGTTGCTGGCTGCAGTCATGTAACATCAGCAGGTGTTTTGTGTTCAGTGTGATTGTCTCTTCTTCTGATTATGTTGCCATGGTATTCCTAAAGCATACACTTCCCCTACTTTAAAAAAGAATGTATTTTGTGAAAGCTACTGAAGTGCCTTGGGCAATGAGACAGTTTTAATAAACAATGATTTTTTAAAAAAAATAATAGCAACTGACTTCAATCTTTATTCCTAGTACTTGATGGGCCCTTGCCACACCAGCGTGCAATTCTTCTGTATGCTAACTGTGCAGTGGTTCGGGATTAGGATTTAACTACCACTGTATAGTAAGCATGTACTCAATATTGACCATGAATTGACTAGCCTGGTGCACTTAGCCTGGATCTCCATGAAAACAGCCTGAGCTCAAAGCTTCTGTACAGTTCCATACTCTACCTGAGAATAAGATGCTGAGGAACAGGAATGCAGAACAGGGAAGGAGGGAAGCCTGGTCCTAGGATGCCTTACTAGTAGCCTGAATCTCTGAGAAAGCCTGGAGATGCATCTCAAAACCATCTGCACCACAGAGAAAAGTGGGGAGCATTTGCCTAGTATCACCATCCAAAAGACAACAGCAGAGTGTCTGTTCCCTACACTCCCAGTTTACATAGGCAAGAGTCACACACAGACCCTGTCCCTTGGATGGAAAGCAGGAAGCTGTATACTGTGGACCCAAGTAATGCCCTTATTGCTGCACCTCATCAAAGCTGGCCAGAGCTTGCTTGAACCGGTCTTTGGACTACTGAGTAAGTGGTAGGTCAGAGAGTGTTGGGCTGAGGTGGTATACAAGACACACACGTTGTTGATGAACAGTGTTTCACAGGGTGATCTGTGCTGGATGGACCTAAGTCCAAAGCTCAGCTGTTGGTTGGACAACTGAAGGCCATGTCATATGACAAGCAGGGGTCTTTGGTTCAGGAGGAATACAGAGCAGTGCATCTGGAAGATTCAGTCAGTTTCCCTCCCCTCAAGCCAGGTCTTGAGCTGGGTTCCTGATGGCATGGCTCCTCAGGGACCCAGGTTATAACTGCACTTCTCCCCACCATTTCTCCTGCTGGGACTGAACAGTTCCTACACTGGCTTTTATTCTTGGTTCCAGACATCCATGTCCCCCTGAAGCAAACACTGTACTGCCTGAAGCCTTGAGCTCTCTCTGTGGGCAGGGGCAACAGCCCAAGTCCCTTCTGAAAACCCTCACCCTCTGCATAAGCCTGCTGTACTTATATATCCTGTTACCATTGGAGCGATGACTTCAGGGGAAATGTCTTCAAGAGAGGTGATGACATGTCTTCAGTAATGAGGCTCTGAATGCATGTGGTCATTAGGAGCTAGCATACACATGGACAAGATGAGAAAGAAATCTTAAAAAAAAAAAAAAAGTTCAAGGTGAAGGCAAGGATTCCAGTATGGTTGTGCACATCTGCTATTCCAAAATTTAGGATGCTGGACAGGATTGTAAATTCAATCTGATGTCTTCTTCTGGCTACCACAGACAAGAGGCATATGTATGGTGCACATACATGTAGACAAATACCTCATATACATCAAATTAAATTGTGTTTGGTTTGTTTGTTTGGGTTTGGTTTGGTTTGGTTTGGTTTTTGAGACAGGATTTCTCTGTGTAACAGTCTTAAATGTCCTGGAACTCGCTCTGTAGACCAGGCTGGCCTGGAACTCACAGAGATCTGCTTGCCCTTGCCTCCTAAGTGATGGGATTAAAGGCATGACCCACAACCACCTGGCTCCCCTTTTTTTTTTTTTTTTTTTTTTTTTTGAGACAGATCTCTCCATATAGTTGTAGCTATTCTGGAACTCATTATATAAAGCAGGTGGGTCTCAAATTCACAAATCTGCTTCTCTCTACCTCCTTAGTGCTGAGATTAAAGGTGCAAGCCACCATGTGCAACCCCCAAAGTAAAATTTAATAACACATTTAAAAGATAAATCATTTATGTAAAGTGCTTGACAATAATAAATTTATGCTGACAATAACAACACTACTCATTTTCCTACTGACCTCTCCTAACATAATGGTTAATTCCAATTAGTCCACTATTACCTGGCAGTTCTCTTCCTTTACCTTTATATAGATTCAGGGATCAATTCCTGGTACCCAGGCTTGCACAAGCAAGTGCCATTACACTGTCTTTTTGGCAAATACCTTAGTAATTTATCCCTTAATGAGCAAGCTGTCAGAGAAATGCTTCTGTGTACTGCTTGTGTGTTCTTGAGATTGAAGCAGGGCCTTGAGCATGCTATGCAAGTGCCTTACCAGGGACTGCACTCCTAAAAAATAAATAAATAGTACAAAAATAATTTTTAAAAACCTATTTTATATTAAATTAATTGAACACTTTTATTTCTTCATGTACCTCAAATGTATTCTTTTTGCCTTTCAGTGACATGTGACATCCTAGAGAGCTCAGTGTCCCAGCTCAAGTAGTAAAGGCTCATGAGTGCTCAACTCTGCTTCTGTAGAAATAGTCTGTGGGGTCTGAAGAGTTCTGTCTGCACAAGTGATTCTGTCACTTGGTCAAGTTGACAGAACTAGGTGACAGGGCCATCCTGCTGCTCTCCAAGGGTGAGAGAGGCTGAGCTTGGGGTAAGAATATCTTTGGTGAGCAGGTCCTCTTCACTCTGAATGACAGTGATTCCTGTCTTTGGGACTGAAGCAAAGGCAAGACCTTTCACCAGGGAATATTTTAAGAGTGATGCCATCCACCCTTGATGGTTCAGGTACAAATTACTCCTGTTTGGAGGTATCTTTTTAAAGAATGGGGCTTATTTTTGCTCTAGAGGGAAAAAGCTTCAGCACTAAACTTTAATGAGAAAGGGGATAGTGGGGGGTATGGGGGATAAAGGAGGCATCCATGGAACACAACTTTAAAGATGAGACCAGATGCCAAGAAGGAAGACATGGCTGATAGCTTGGTACTGAGCACAAGCACATCCTAAAAGTAGGGAAGGTAAGACATGGCATTTCTTTGCCCATCTGGTAGGTATATCCCTCACGCTGTGCAGAATTGAAGGTCTCCAAAGTCCTTCCAAGGCTCCAGCTCAGTGTCAGGCCATCTTTGTGTCTGTGTGGATCCTCCCACAACCAGCAAGGAGATAGAATGAAGTGTGAGGTCTTTACTGGTGAAAGCAGGAAGCATAAAGAGGAACAAAATGAAGCCAAAGCTGGGAAAGACAGAGGTCTGAATGCAGGTCTGATGACCAAGAAGGAGAGTGGGAAGGAAGGAAGCTGAGGTAGGAAGAGCCTCAGGCTGCAGGCAGAAGCACAGTCTACACTAACAGGAGCCCAAGAATTCAGACCTGATGGTGAGGCAAGTTCCACCTGCCAGTTGCGCCTACAGAATTCAGATCTTTTTATTCTTTTGTGTGTCTATGTACATGTGTGTATACATGTGCCAGAGCCTGCATGTGCAAGTCAGAAAATAGGCATCCTCTTCCTTCCATAATCTGAGTCCTCGGGTCCTGGGGATCAAACTCATATCATCAGGCTTGACAGCAAGGGCCCTTGGCTGCTGAGCCATCTCACTGGCCCGTGGACAGCATTTAGGAGAGTTATTCTATATTTGACTGATTGCTCTTTTTTCTTCACCAAAGTATGTGTCCTGAAGGCAAAGACCATATACATTTATGTTTGTTATTCCATAACCAACACTGGCAAGATGGCTGCATTTTTTGTGGTTGCTACCTAATGTTTAGAATTTGGGTTTTTATTGTTTTTTTTTAATTATTACACTTATTTATTGAGAGGCACACCAAAGTACACACATGGAGGTCAGAGGATGACTTGGGAGTCATATTGTCCCCCACTTCCAACAGATGGGTCCCAGAGACTGAACTGCTGAACCATCCCATTAGCCTGCTACCTACCACTTACTAAATAAAGGATATGAAAGATGTAAACTTGACATTCTCATTTTATATAACAGTACTAATCAGTGCTAGAATACTTAAAATCACTTGAACTTTTGGCTTCTCAAAAGCCAAGGACCAAATATAAACGTAGAGAAGTCACCCAGACTCCAGGCAGCCTTTGCTACCCAGCACTCTAGTCACCTGTGCTATGGTGAGTAACCAAAGACTCATAGGGAGTGAAATTATTGGAGATGTGGTTTTGTTGGGATAGGTATGGCTGTGTTGGAGGAAGTGTGTTGTAGAGAGCTGAGTCATCGTGACTGCGCCTTAAGATGGCGCTGACTTCTGTCCCTTGCCCCTCGTGGGAAAGTGCTCTCATAAACATAAACAATTCCTCTTTTTCCATAAGCAATTTCCCTATTTGACTTGGCCTTGGATTGTGGCTTGCTACCGAGTACGTGGACCTATGAGCAGTACCTATGTGGCTTATTTTGGTTTAGAAGCCCTGAGAGCTTTCTAGCTATTGAGCAGGGGTCCCCCAGGGTAGAAGCTTCTGTAAAAAAGCCTGAATAAACTGTGGAAGGAAGATGCCTGTGTATAGTGCCTTCCTTGCTGGCGAGGTTGTGCTCGAGAACTGGTGCCGAAACCCAGGAAAAACAGTTACCCGCACCACAGGCTCCAGAACCTTCTCACAGTTGGGGGGTCGACCGGACAGTCCCAGGTAAGTGGGACCCTCAGTAAAGTGGACAAATGTAAGAATAGAGGGAAGGAAAAGATCTTGGATGGCAGAGAGTGCTGCTCGCTTCCAGTGTGCGAGCCTGCAGCTCCGCCCACATACTTGGATAGCGCTGGGGATGGCAGCTCTAGCCGCTCCTTCGCCCCAGGGGCATAGAAAGCAGTTAGATCAGAGCTTCCTCTTGCTTGTCCAGTGTTCCAGGATTCCCAAGGGAATCATTATGAGGAACCTTTAGATTTTAAGGTGATTAAGTCTCTGGCAGAATCGGTTAGAATGTATGGAGTTACTGCCTCATTCACTTTGGCTCAGGTGGAAACCTTAAGCAGGCACTGCATGACACCTAATGATTCCCATCACTTGGAAAACTAAGGAACCTGTATGGGTTCCTAAGTGGCCCCTCACTTTGGAAAAATTACAAGCAGTGAAAGAGTTAGTTCAAGAACAATTGAGCTTGGGACATATTAAACCATCAGTGTCTCCATGGAATACACCAATTTTTGTTATTAAGAAAAAATCTGGAAAATGGCATTTGTTGCATGATTTGAGAGCTATTAATAATCTGATGCAAATTATGGGCCCCGTACAACGGGGTCTCCCACTATTGACTGCCCTGCCATCACAATGGCATATTATAGCTGTAGATATAAAAGATTGTTTCTTTTCTATTCCCCTGTATAGTTCAGATACTGAGAGATTCGCTTTTACTGTTCCTTCCCATAATCATGAGGAACCTGACCTAAGATATGAATGGGTAGTGCTGCCTCAAGGAATGGCTAATAGTCCTACCATGTGTCAGTTATTTGTGGGACAAGCCTTAGAGCCTGTCCAACAAGCCTTTCCTTTGATTAGATGTTTGCACTACCTGGATGATGTTCTTTTGGCAGGAAAAGGAGAGGAGGAAACAAAAGAGGCATATGCTCTGCTAGTCAAAAGCTTGAAGGTACAAGGTCTGTTCATTGCCCTCGAAAAGGTGCAGATGAGTTCCACAGTGGAATATTTAGGAGCGAGAATTATGCCAACAGATGTTAAGCCTCAAAAGGTGGAGATTAGGAAGGATGGATTGAAAACTTTAAATGATTATCAGAAGCTGCTGGGAGATATTAATTGGATCAGAGGTTTTCTTAAGATTGCCAATTATGAGTTAGAAACTTTATATGAGATTTTGAGAGGAGAGTCTGCCTTGGACTCCCCGTGGGTAATGACCCCGGAAGCCAGAAAAGCATTGCAATTAGTTGAACAGAGATTACAGGAAGCCTGCTTGAATAGAGTTGAAGAAGAGAAAGAATTTGCCTTGTGTATTCTCCCTACCTTTAGGCAACCCACAGGGGTGTTATGGCAAAGAGGACCTCTGCTGTGGGTGCATCCAAGAGGATCACCAAGTGAAAACATTGAACACTATCCTATTGCTGTTGCTGAGCTGGCTCATACTGGCCTCCAGCAATCCACGCAATATTTTGGGTGCATGCCAGATGTACTCATTATACCATGCACAGCAGTGCAAGTTAACACCCTATGTGCCACCACTGATGAGTGGGCAATTTTGTGCTGCACTTTTGCTGGGAAGATAGACAATCACTATCCTCAACACTCTCTCATGACATTTTTTAAAGAGCACCCTGTAATTTTTCCTAAGGTTACTGCTGCTGATCCAGTGGTAGGAGCTGTCAATGTCTTTACCGATGGCTCCAAAACAGGGGTGGGAGCCTATGTGGTGCAGGGCCAGCAACCAGTTCAATGTCAGTTCACCCCTGGTACTCCTCAAATAGTAGAGCTTCAAATTGTGTGTGAAGTGTTTAAGACCTGTCACTTTGCCTTTAATTTAATATCTGATTCAGCTTATTTGTTAATGCCTTAAAGATACTTGAAGTGTCAGGGCCAATAAAACCATCTAGCAAAGTTGCAGCCCTGTTTGGCATGTTACAAGATTTGATCCTGCACAGGACAGAGAGATTTTATCCTCAGCACATTTGTGCGCATACTGGTCTTCCTGGTCCCCTCAGTAAAGACAATGCAGAAGTGGACCTATGTACCAGGCAGGATTGGATATTCCTTGCCACATCTACAGTTAAAGCTCAGGAATTTCATCAACTGTACCATGTGAATACTAAGTGTGGTAGGAATGTTCTCTGTGTACTGTGAATAAAGAACTGTTTTGGCCTGTGTAGAGCACCGTAGAAGTGGGTGGAGAATCAGAGGCAGCCAGGTAGGAAGAAGGGTGGAGTTTACCAGTTGTCATCCGTCCCCCAAAGAAGAAGCATGTAGGAATTCAGGTGAGCCATGGGCAGTGGCCACGTGGTGGGTAGATTCATGGAAATGGGTTGATTTAAGATGAAAGAGCTAGCTAGTAATGTGCATAAGACATGGGCCCAACAGTGTTAAAGTATATAAGCGTGTGATTTCATTTCTTTTGGGGGACAAAAGCCACGGGCGTGCAAACCAGGTTCCAAACCGCAGGCGCCACACGTGTGCTAGGTCACAAACCACCAGCCCCAAACAGGCCAGGAAAAACTTACTACTACAACTAAGACTTTACAACAAAAATTTCAGATATCCAGAGCTGAGGCGCATCAAATAGTCTTGGAATGCCCTCAATGCGTAGTGTTCTATCACCCACCTACCCTAGGGGGATATCACCACTAAAGATATGGCAGATGGATGTCACTCATATTTCTGAATTTGGCTCGTTAAAGTATGTGCATGTTTCTGTTGATACTTACTCTGGCATTATGCATGCCACTGCCATGTCAGGAGAGAAAGGGCGCAATGTCATTGCGCACTGTCTAGAGGCCTGGGCTGCATGGGCAAGCCCCTGCAGCTTAAGACTGATAATGGGCCCGCTTATACTGGAGCACAGTTTACTGCCTTCTGCAAAAAATGGATGTGCAAGTGACGCACGGATTGCCGTATAACCCACAAGGGCAAGGCATAATGGAGCATGCTCATCGCACACTGAAAGAATGCTTGCAAAAACAAACAGGGGGAACTGGCCATGGACGTACCCCAAAAGAAAGGCTATCTGTAGCTCTATTTACACTTAATTTTTTGAATTTGGATGTTGATGGCCACTCTGCAGCAGACAGACATCTGATTCCTGGGACCACCCATAGAGGCATGGTAGAATGGAAAGATATTCTCACAGGCCAATGGCTTGGTCCAGATCCAGTGCTTACATGGGCGAGAGGTTCTGTTTGTGTTTTTCCCCAGGACCGGCAAGATCCTCTGTGGGTGCCAGAGAGGCTGACCAGAAAAGTCCAAAGCAGAGAAGATGGGGTCAACAACAGTGCACAAGATGCTGATGCTGACTCTGTTGACACTCCTGCAATGCCAACCAGGGAGGATGGAGCTGAGATGGGGGATACTGTCGGTGTTCCCGAAACCCCTTCCCATACATCATGATGCCCGACTTTTTCCACGGCTGTTTACTACTGATGAGTTCCTTGAGTTACCCTATGTTCCCTATGACCCTGAGATATCTAGTTTAGGAGAAGATAGGAATTTTACTTTAAAACGCTCCTTGTGCTTTCAGGTTGTTTCTGATCACTCACAGCTTTCGCCATGCATTTTACTCTATAATCAGACTGCAGGATGGTTTGATTTACCTGATACTAGCGATGGGGTTTATCATTCCACCAATGCCACCTGGATATCAGGATGGTGGCCAGCCAAATTAGGTAATGAGTCCATGACACCCCCTCGTCAGCCCAAGTGGGCTCCCTATTGTTGGGGAGTGAATTGGGGGCAAATGTGGCCTTGGACCGGCTGTCAGTCCTATACAGTGAGTTGGGCACATAAGGAGCATTATTTTACCTTTTCCCCTGGGATTAGTACCCTATTTAATCAAAGCTTTGCAGGCAATAACTTTACCAATCAGGATTTTAGACAGGAATATGTTTCCAATTCCTTTGATAATTGGCTACTGTGCGGAATTAATGGAAGCTGCATGAATTTGGAGCCCATGGTAATGCTAGGTGGAGGCATGCATGGCCTTAGTAAGTTTACTTGGAGCAGTTCCCAACCTTGGGGAAGTTTTTCAAACAAGGCTATGACAAATAGTAACTCTGGCACTCATACCTCCTGTGTAAATGGGGGTGTGACACCACAGAAGAATGTCTCTTATGCACCTACACCTGTCTGTGTCTACCCTCCTTTCATGTTTGTTGTCAGCAAAAGCATTCCTTCCTACTGTACCAATAAGACCTGCTTTTATGCTCAATGCTGGAATGCCACCGAGTATGAATTTGCTATTGTTACACGCATGCCACGCTGGGTGCCCGTTCCAGTGCAAAGTCCCAATGCCATGAGTATATTTAGAGTCAAGAGAGATTTTGGCATTACTGCAGCTATTGTTACAGCTATTTCCTTGGCTCCCATTGCAGCCACTACGGCTGCCATTGCTATGAGTCAAACTGTACAAATGGCTCAGACACTTAACAACCTGTCTGCCAGTGTGGCTCATGCCCTGGATGTGCAAAGGAGCGCTTCAGCTCAACTTAAAGGTGGCTTAATGCTAGTTAATCAGAGAATTGACCTAGTACAAGAGGAGGTTGATATTCTCTGACAGATGGCCCAATTAGGCTGTGAGTGGAGGTCTCAGGCCTTGTGTGTGACCTCTATTCAGTATTAAAATTTTTCACAAGCTGCCAATTTGTCTAAAAAGTTGTCTAGTTACCTTTCAGGAAACTGGTCTGGAGACTTCGAGGCGACCATGAAGAAACTGCGAGTTGCGATCACAGCTGTTAATGCGACTCGAATTGACCCTGGGGTTGCTGAAGGACTAGCAGCATGGATGTCCACCACCCTCAACCATCTGAAGGAGTGGGCGGGAATGGGTGCTCTAGCTGGCTTGATGGTGCTGATATTCCTAATTTGCCTGTGGTGTATCTGCCAGATGAGGTTCACACAGCATAGGAGCATGGCCCTGATAGTCCAAGCCTTTGCTGCTTTGGAGGAAAGCCAGCCCCCTACAGTGTGGCTTGCTGCACTGAAGGATTAATTTTTCTAGGCACGGGATGCGAGGCTAAGCACTGCACATGATGCTGCCCACATGGGCTTCATGAAGAGCGTGCCTGATTGCATACAGGTTGACATCCACAGTCCTGTCCCCATAGAAAAGGGTGTCGGACAGGTCCAATCCCATCTGGGTGGATGACATCCAGATAAGGAACGGTACAAGCCCCTCTTGCACATTTGGGGATCAGGCCCCTGTTCTTGCCCGTTGCTTTGTATAAGAAAACAGGGGGAGCTATAGGGAGCTGAGTCATCGTGACTGCGCCTTAAGATGGCGCTGACTTCTGTCCCTCGCCCCTCATGGGAAAGTGCTCTCATAAACATAAACAATACCTCTTTTTCCATAAGCAATTTCCCTATTTGGCTTGGCCTTGGATTGTGGCTTGCTACCGAGTACGTGGACCTATGAGCAGTACCTACGTGGCTTATTTTGGTTTAAAAGTCCTGAGAGCTATTGAGCGGGGTCCCCCCGGGGTAGAAGCTTCTGTAAAAAATCCTGAATAGACTGTGGAAGGAAGAAGCCTGTGTATAGTGCCTTCCTTGCTGGCGAGGTTGCATGCGAGAGTGTGTCACGGGGTAGGCTTGAGGGTGAAACTTAAGCCAGGCCCAGCCCAGTGTCACTCTTCTCCTGCTGCCTGCCAATCCCGATACAGAACTCTCAGCTACATCTCCAACACCATATCTGCATAGTTCACCAAGCTTCCTGCCATGATGAAAACAGACTAAACCTCTGAACTGTAAGCCAATGAAATGTTTTCCTTTGTAAGAGTTGCCATGGTCATGGTGTCTCTTCACAGCTGAAAAGACACTGGAGTTGGGGGGGGAAGGGGAGGTTGGAGACGCCCTGACAGCAAGTGCTTCTTACTACATAGCTTGAAAACCTGACTTCCATCCCCAGTGCCCGTGTAAAACCCAACACTGGGGAGTCAGAGACAGGAGGATCCCTGGGCTTGCTGGACAGCCAGCCTAGTTATATCTGCAAGCTACAGGTTTATAGAGAAACCTTGTCTCAGTAAGTACAGAGTAATTGAGGAAGACATCTGATGATGACCTCAGGCCTCCACACTCAAAGGCACACACATGCATAAAACCAAGATTTGGCTTTGCCTTTGGGAATTCCTTCCCCTCTTCATGGCTGTTCTAGTCTAGTGTCTGTTGCTGTAATAAAACACTGATCAAAATAAACTAAGGAGAAAAGGGTTTATTACATCCTGCAGCTTTACAGCCCATCACTGAGCAATGTCCAGGAAACTCAAAGCAGGAATCTGGAGTCAGGAACTGAATCATAAGCCAAAGAGGAACACTGCTTACTGCTTGCTACCCCATGGCCTGCTCAGCTTTTTTAAATATAACCCAGGACCATTTGGCCAGGGCTGCCACCTCCTCCAGTGAGCTGGTCCCTCCCATATCAGTCAAGAAAATGTCCCCCCAAATATGTCTACCTGGCAATCTGATGGAGACAGTTCTTCAATTGAGGGGTCCTCTTCCCAGGTGACTAGTTTCATTTTAGTTGAGAAGAACTTTTTAAAATATTTTTTAATTTATTTTACATAGCAACCACAGCTTCCCTCTTTCCTCTCCTCCAGTTCTCTACCCCCTACTCCTTCCTGCTAACCCCCATCCATTCCTCAGAAAGAGTAAGGCCTTCCACCTGTGTCAAAAATGCATGACTTATCAAGTTGAGGCAGGACTAAGTTTCTCCCTTCTGTATCAAGGCTGAGTAAGGCACCCCACCCTATGGAATAGGTTCCAAAAACTCATCTTAAAGAATCATCCTGGTCTGGATGCTAGGGGCCTCACAAATAGACCAAGCTACACAACTGTCACCCACATGCAGAGAGCCTAGGCTCCCTAGCTTTTAGTCCAGAATTTATATACTTCCAGGAGCTTGGGTCATCTGTCTCTGTGGGTTTCCCCATCATGATCTTGACTCCCATTGTTCATATAATCCCTCCTCCCTCCCTCTCTTCCTCTGGACTCCTGAAGTTTGGCCCAGTTTTTGGTTGTGGATCTCTGAATCTGTTTTCATAAGTTACTGGATGAAGGTTCTATGATAACGATTAGAGTAGTCGGCAGTCTGATTACAGGAGCTGCCCAGTTCAGGTACCCGCTCCACTACTGCTAGGAGTCTTAGCTGTGGTCGCCCTAATAGATTCCTAGAATTTCCCCTGGCACTAGGTTTCTCCCATAATAGCCCCCTCTATCAAGATGTCTCTTGTTGCTCTCCCTCTCCGTCCTTCCTCCAACTTGACCATACTGATCACTCCTCATGTTCCCATCTCCCATTCCTACCCTCCATCCCACCCCACCTCCACCCCCAGTTTGCCCAGGAGACCTCATATGTTTCCCTTTCCCTGGAGCAATCCATGAATCCCTCTTAGGGTTTTCCTTGTTACCTAGTTTCTTCAGGGCTGTGGATTATCCTTTGCATTACATCTACAATCCACTTATGAGTGAGTATATACCATGTTTGTCTTTCTAGGTCTGGTTTACCTCACTCAGGATGATTATTTTCTAGTTCCATCCATTTGTCTGCAAATTTTATGATGTCATTGTTTTATAACATTGAGTAATAATCCATTGTGTAAATACACCATATTTTCTTTATCCATTTTTCGGTTGAGGAGCATCTAGGTTGTTTCCAGGCTCTAACAATTACAAGTAATGCTGCTCTGAACATAGTTGAGCAACTGTCCTTGTGGTATGATTGAGCATCCTTTGGGTATATGACCAAGAGTGGTATTGCTGGGTCTTGAGGTGAATTGATTCTCAATTTTCTGAGAAACCTCCATACTGATTTCCAAAGTGGCTGTACAAGTTTGTACTCCCACCAGCAGTGGAGGACTGTTCCTCTTTCTCCACATTCTCTCTAACATCAGTGTTTTTGATTTTAACCATTCTGACAGGTATGAGATGGTATCAGAGTCTTTTCAATTTGCATTTCCCTGGTGGCTAAGGATGTTGAACAATTCCTTAAATGTCTTTCAGCCATTTGAGATTCTTCTGTTGAAAATTCTTTGTTGAGATCTGTAGCCCATTTTTAACTGGATTTTTGATAGTTTGATGTCTAGTTTCTTGAGTTCTTTATATATTTTGGAGATCAAACCTCTGTCAAATGTGATATTGGTGAAGGTCTTTTCCCATTCTGTAGTCTGTCATTTTGTCTTATTGGCCATGTCCTTTGCCTTACAGAAGCTTTTCAGTTTCAGGAGGTCCCATTTATTAACTGTTAATCTTAGTATCTGTGCTTCTGGTACTTTATTCAGGAAGTAGTCTCTTATGCCAATGTGTTCAAGGCTACTTTCTACTTTCTCTTCTATCAGGTTCAATGCTAGATTTATGTTGAGGTCTTTAATCCACTTGGACTTGAGTTTTATACAGGGCAATAGATATGGATCTATTTGCATTCTTTTACATGTTTGCATCCAGTTATGACAGAACCATCTGTTGAAACTACTATCTTTTTTTCCACTGTATAATTTTGGCTTCTTTGTCAAAAATCAGGTGTTCACAGGTGTGTGGATTTATATCAGTTCTATTGATCCACATGTCTGTTTTTATGCCAATAACAAGCTGTTGTTATCACTATAGCTCTATAGTAGAGCTTGAAGTCAAAGATGGTGATACCTCTGCAAGTTCCTTTATTGAACAGGACTGTTTTAGCTATTCTGGGATTTTTTGTTTTTCCATATAAAGTTGAGTATGGTTCTTTCAAAGTCTGTGAAGAACTGTGTTGTGATTTTGATGGGGATTGCATGGAATCTGTAGAGTGCTTTTAGTAAGATTGCCATTTTATTATGTTAATCCTACGTACCCAAGAGCATGGGAAATCTTTCCATTTTCTGATATCTTTAATTTTTTTCTTCAAAGACAAAGTTTTTGTCATACAGATCTTTCATTTGTTTGGTTAGAGTAACCCCTGATATATTTTATAATATTTGTGGCTATTATAAACTGTGTTGTTTCTGATTTCTTTCTCAGCCCACTTATCATTTACATACATGGACTACTGTTTTGTTTTGTTTTGAGTTATCCCACCACATTACTGAAGGTATTTATCAGCTGTAGGAGTTCCCTGGTAGAAAAACTAAGCAACACTCCGTCTTAAACCTTCTAAGACTTTGTTTATGTAAAAGTGACTAGAGTTCCACTCTGCTACCATGAATCAGAACTGCTCTACAATGAGAAAAAGGCTTGCTGCAAGGCTTGCTCTGGATTTCTAATGATTTTTATTTTCTTCATGCTGCTGATAAAAAAAAACAAAACAAAACAAAAAAACAAAACAAACAAAAAAAAAAAACGTTCCGAGGAAGAGATGTGAACTGCTGTTTTCATAATGCCATCATCGGGCTGTCTCACTTTCCTTCCCGCTCCTTGCAGGAAACACTGAAACCTCTTTTGTAAGATGTAGACCAAGGTCTCCACCCTGCAGGGCATATGCAAGGTGCAGAAATGCAAAACAAGTGACTCATGGTTATACAGTTCATTTGGGTTTTCACTCCAGTTTTGGACTGCTCTTTCTGAGCTCTATAAAAATTGTTTACACACACACACACATACACAACACACACACACACACAGAGAGAGAACTGTATACATGCTTGCAGATATCTGGGGCCAGTTCTGGACAAAGTTTAAAGCATTTGGGCTAACTTTGTGGCAGTCTGCCTGGGGAAAAGTGTATCCCAGGGGCTGACAACAGCAGCTAATTGTGGGAGTCGCTGTTCCAAGTCTCCTAAACTACAGTGCATGTTCAGTATTCTGTGGACAAATGACACAGCCCACACTGAAGACTATCCTGTTACCATGGAGACACCACCAGTCTGTCCACAATAACTTAGCCATTGCTCTCCAGGTACCCACCTAGAGGTTCATAGAAGATAGCTTGTCAAGTATTTTCTCATTGATAGTTGCATTTCCTGCCTAAAGCCTCGAAGAAGGTGTGACTGCTATTCTGATCCTACAGGGGAAGATTGTTAGGCTACTTAGATTCATGCCCCAAATCATGAGACAAGATTAGAGCCTGGCCAATAGGTATTGATAGACAGCACTTGGATCCAGGAGGTAAGCCTGCATTTCCAGTGTTTTAATCACATGAAAGGTCCTCATTTCCCCCCTCCCCTCTTGTACTTGAAAAGGCTAGGATCCAACCTCAGGCAGTGAGGTGTGTATCACTTAGATCAAGTAGTACAAACCTTATAGAATTGGCATTTTCCAGTTTTTCTGATCACATGAAGGATCTCCCTTTTCACCCGAGTGCTTTTGAATGTGTGTGCAGATGTGGAACTTGATGGTCAAGATCCATATCTTCCTCAGCTGGCTTCTTCCATACCTTCCCCTTATTTTATGTGTGTGATATATACATGTGTGGCTATGTTATGCACATGTGAGTGAGTGCATGCACACATGCACAAATATAAGTCAGAGGTTAAAGTTGAAGGTCATTTCCTTTCTATTTTTTCAACATTTTTGTTGTTTTGTGTGTTGGGGCCAGCAAGCTTGTGCCACAAGCGGCTGGCACTCCCACCATGTGGGCCTGGAGATGACACTGCTGGGTGGCAGGTGCCTTGTCCGGCCCAGCTATCTTTTAGAGACAGATTCTCTCACTGAGCACAGATCCAGATAGCTTGGCCGGCATACCCTGGTAATTCTCCTGTCTCAGCTTCCCTGATGCTGGGAATATAGGCATGTTGCTTGTCCAGCTTGTTGTGGGGCATTGGAGAAGTGAGTTCTGTGGGTTGCAACCCCGTTGGAAAACCTCTACCTCCAAAAATATTTACATTATGACTCATAACAGTTGGGAAGTAGCAACGAAAATAATTTTGTGGTTGGTGGTCCCTCACAGCATAGGAAACTGTATTCAAGAGTCCCACCCAGCATTAGAAAGGTTGAGGTTGCTACCTCCCCCAGCAAGATAGGCTCACTCAGTTCCAGCCACCCAGGCCAGCACTGGCTGCTCCAGGCCAGACCAAAGTACTGCCAGTGGTCAAGTCCAGTCCGGGACACAAGCACTGAGTGGCACTCCGGGGGAGCTGTGACCCTGGCTCGCGCGTGGACAGGTGTCCCGGCACTTGCTAGTGGTGCGCCTAAGTGGTGCTCCACCGCCGGCCGGCCGCGCGCTGTGAACGCCAGCCCTCATCACCCGGCCGCAGGCAGGGATCGCTCGGAGCGCGCTCCGGTTAGGCCCGCCTCCTCTGGATTTCGCTTTCACTTTGCAGCTTCTTATGCAGAGAACCAAAATGGCTGCGAGGACTGCAGATGTGTCCGCGGTGAGGGGAGCGGAGCACGGCGGCCTGGATCCCTAGCCTGCAGGCAAGGTAAGCGCAACCCCGGCCTCTCGCGGGCTCCTCCTTGTGGAACAGGAGACAAGCTCCGGGTCCACGCAGGTCACAGAGATGCCTAGCGCCGGGCGGAGAGGTACCTTACGCATGGCACGATTCTGAGTGGCTCAGAATCACCAGGTCAGGCTGGAGGATCCAAGAAGTCTCCGACAAGCCCCCTGGGATGTAGCAGTCTCGGGTCTTGATGGTGCTTTGACCACCTGAGCCCACGTTTTATTTTTGCAGCACCATCACATTCTCATTCTCTCTCCTTCTCTCTTTCCCTCTCCCCATCTCCCCCTCTTCCTCCCTCCCGCCTTCTCTCTCCCCCTCTCTCTCCTTTCCCTATCTTCCTCCTTCACTTGCTCCCTCGCTCCCTCCTGTCTCTCCCTCCCTAACCATCCCCCTTTCTATAAAATTCCATGTGGGAGGGTGCATCTGAATGCAGAGCACTCCCCAGCTTGAGCGCACAGGAGCTCATAACCTGCCAACCATCCACCTTACTGTCAGCCTCAGTCACTTCTTAGTTGACAAGGTTTGAGCACCTGTCCTGCCTTCTGAGTGTTAGATCCAGAAAACGAGCAGCTCGACGTTCTTGATCACAGGCATTAAAACAAGGCCAGAACCAGGGCCTGCTGCAGGGTCCTTCCCCTATGTGAAGTCTGAGGTTCGTCCTGAAGGGGCCACAAGCCCACTCCAGCAGAGATGGCCAGGAATGGGTGCACTCAGAGATGGAAGATGGCACTCTCAGAGAAGGATGAAAAATGGGGTGCCTTGTCTTGCCTTTGGTGAGGTCTACACACTTAAGTTTGAGAACTGAACTCCATCCCAAACTCTGGAGACAGCCCTCAGGGCATCCAACATCCCCAGCAAGAAAAATATTGTACAGATGTGCTTCCTAGAGAACAGCTTCAATCCCAGCACTCACTCTGTAGGCAGAGGCAGAGGCGGTCTCTGAGTTCCAAGCCAGCCTGGTCTACACAGCAAATTGCAGGTCTCAGCCAAGGCTACACGGTGAGACTCTGAGGTACAGCAGAGGTGAAGCACAGGGCCAAGAGCTAAAAGAAAAGGGACCGAGTCCAGATACCTGCTTCCATCTGAGTGACAGGTTCTTGCCCAGCCTGTGGGAGCAAGTACCCCTTTGTAGCCAGCTTTTGTCTCCATAGAAACCAATTTCAGCTAATCTCAGGTCTGATCCAAGGTCCAGGGCTGAAATAAAGCTTGATCTGAACTTTAAGAAAGGGATCTGGATTTGAGAAAGGTGAGGAGGCACCCTAATTTTATAAAGCGTGGATCCCCTGTGCTTCATCCTAGGACGTTATTAGTAAGCATTGCTTTTAGCACATTTTGTTTCATAAGTCAGAAGACTTAGGTTTTCATCTCCTGTTTTGTAATTTGCTTTCACAAGCTATTCCTTTTCTTCAGGACTCCTTTTGATCCCTCTGAGCTGAACTGAAGCAGCAACCATGGAAAATAAATAAAGATCCCAATATTGCTTTCTAATGAGAACAAAGTGCATCCTACTGAGAGGGTGGGAGGTGGGCACAGAGGCTTGCCCTGATTCTTTCTGTGAATGCTTTTGGGTTTGCTTTTGATTGTGGGTGGAACTTTATCAAATGCTCATTCTGTATTTGGCAAGATGATCATGTGATCACCTCTTCCTACCAGTTTATAATAACATTAAATTCGGCAGTGTTTCCTATTTTCTCCATTCAGACAAACACAGCTCATTTAGGGTAGAGATCTGCTCATTGGAAGTTGGTATAATACTCTTGTAAAGGCTTCTGGGCCCATAAATACAGAAAAGAGATTTTAAAATCGTATATGTCTGTGTCAAAAGGGGGATTTATTGGGGTGGCTTACAGTTTGTGGTCCAGTTAGTCAACAATAGCTGTCTCCTCAGTGAAAAGCCAAGAATGCAGTGACTGTTCAGCCCATGAGACTGGATGTCTCCAATGTCCCAATGTCATACTGAAATCCCAGATGATTCCTAGAGGGCTGCCAGTCTTCGGTCTATGTTGGAATCCTGAATTAGTAGGTTCAATGCCTTGGGAACAAAACTGATGAACTATCCAGGGACAGTGAGGGCAAGCAAAAGCTTTCTTCTTCTATGTTCTCATATTTGGGCTTCCACCAGAAGGTGTGTTTCAGAGTTAGATTGGGTCTTTCCACCTCAAATACCACAATCAAGGAAATTCTTGCCAACATGCCCAGCTGATTCCAGATGTATTTTTCATTTCCTCTTTTTCTGCATAGACTATTTTTAAATTAATTTTGTATGTCTATTACGTGTGGGGTACATGTACTTATCTCAGCACACATGAAGGTCAGAGAATAACTTTACAGGTGATTCTCTCCTTCTAGCATGTGGGCCCGAGGGACTGAGCTCATGTCATCAGCATAATGGCGAGCACCCTTCTCTCTGCCCTGCCCAGCCTCTTTATTCTTCCCTTTTGTTTTGGGGTAGTTTTTGGTTTTAGTTGGTTAGGGTTTCTCTCTCTCCTCCTCTCCTTTTCCCTGTCCTGCTCTCCCCTCCCTTCCCCTCCCCTCTTCTTTGACATTTATGAGTGCTCTATCTGCATGTACACCTTTATGCCAGAAGAGGGCACCAGATCCCACTATAGATGGTTGTGAAGCTGTGAAGCACCCTGTGGTTGCTGGGAATCAAACTCAGGACTTCTGGAAGAACAGCTGGTGTTCTTAATTGCTGAGCCATCTCTCCAGCCTCTGTTTTGTATTTCTGAATCAGGATCTCACTATGTAGCTCTGGCTGTCCTAGAACTCATCATGTTGACCAGGCTGGCCTCAAACTCACAGAAATCTGCCTGCCTGTATCTCCTAAATTCTGAGATTAAAGATGCACATCACCATACCTGGCCTCTTAGCTTATTCTCCATCAGCCTTCCTAAAGCTTTACTCTCCACAGTGTCTATAACCCTGATTCAGCTTTTATACTCAGTATTCATCTCTCTATATTTTGTTGGCCATAAGCATTTTGTTTTTTTTTTTTTTTTTTTTTTAAAAAAAAACTTTATTTATTTATTTATTTGCCTTGGTGTTTGCCTGGAACTGGAACTACAGACAGTTGTTAGCTGCCATGTGGGTGCTGGGAATTGAACCCGGGTCCTCTGGAAGAGCAGACAGTGCTCTTAACCGCTGAGCCATCTCTCCAGCCCCAGCATTTTGTAATAATTCAAACAGTACACATATTTGTGAGACAGGAAAGTTTATCCTGCTGCCTGTGAAACACTCTGTAGGCAGACAGGGTTATGGTGTTGGCTCTATTTTCTGGACCCTTTCCTATCTCTTACAAACATATTACTACAGCTTTCCAAATTATGTAAGTTATGAGCTTCTATTTATATTGTATACACATATACACATCTCTATTTAAATGGACTCCCCCGATTTATCCAGTTTCTAATCATGAAAATTATGTTGAAAGTCTTGGTTTTTGAGTAGTGGGATTTAATTCATCCATATTTGTTCTGTTCAGTATGAATGTAATCTTGGTTCTGCCATTTTGTTTGCCATATTTGTGAATTATTCCCCAGCCCACCCCAGTGGGGTTTTGTTTGTTTGTGTATTTGTTTTGTTTTGTTTGAGGCAGGGTCTCATTTAGCCAAAGATGACATTGAATTCCTGGTATTTTGCCTCTACCTCTTCATAGCTAGGATTCAGATATACACCTGTCTTCATTTTTTTTTCTTTTAAAGAAAGGATTGACTTTTACTTATTTGTGCATTTGTATATCTGTGTATGCTGATGGGTGCCTTTGGAGACCGAAGAGATTGTTGGGTCCCCTGGAAATGAAGCTACAGGTGGTTGTGAGCCAGCTGCCATAGGTGCTGGCCTCAGAACTCCTGTGTTCTGCCAGAGCAACCAGTGCTCCTCACACTGAGCTTTCTCTCCAGGCCCCAATGCTTTCGTTTTTCTTTAATGAAATGGGGCCTTTCTCAGGCTGTGCTCTCAACCGTTCTGCTTAGCCTGCAGTCTCCAGGAGCTAGGACTGCAGGTGTACACCACCATGCCTGGATTTCCTGTCCCCCTTTTACATAGAGATTGGAAAGTTCCTAGTTTTACAAGGGCCATCATTCAGTTCTTTAAAATATATATACTTATTTCATTTTTAATGGTTATGCCTGAGTGTATGTGTGCTTCATGTATGCAGGAACTACATGGAGGCCAGAGAAGGGCATCAGATCCCCTGGAACTGGAGTCATAGGTGATTGTGAGCTGCCATTGTGGGTGCTGAGGCTCAAACCTAAGTCTTCATCAAGAACAGTAGAACTCTTAATCATTGAGCCATCTTTCCAGGTCCTGCCATTCAGTTTTCAACATATTTTCCTATCAATGGCAAAAATTAATACAAATCTATTACTTTATCTTAAACATGAAACTGTTCAACATTTTTTAATCTTTATTACATTTATGTGTGTGTACATGTGTGTATGTACACATATATGTGGAGATCAGAGAATAACATGTAGAAGCCAGTTTCTTTCCTTCTAGCATGTGGGTTCCAGGAATTGAAATAAAGTCATCAAGGTTGGTGGCAGCTGCTTTTACCCAAATAGTTGTCTCCCTGGCTTTCTGATACCTTCTGAGCATATTTTTACTATTTTCTCCCCAACTTTCCCCAGCCTTTCTACAGACATTGTCTGCTCAGAAGAATCATCTGGAAGTTTCATATGTTATTAAATTCTTCTTGCTTTGTTTCAAAATCTACATTTATTTTTTTACTCATCTGTACCCTACTCATGTAGTCTTGGACTGAAGTAGAATGGAGGGGTGTCAAACATGTTTCTTTAAGAGTTTTCCTTGGCTCTCTGAAAATGCATAGTGAAGTGCATCTGCAGAGTAATGCTTCCCAGAGGCTCACATTTCTCCAAAGTGTATTTTGGAATCCCTGCTATTCTGATCCTCAGCTGACCTTTCCTGGCACGAAGACGTCCAGGAATATTTGCAGATGCTGAAGTCACTTCCTCATGTTTTGCAGAGTTTCCTTTAGCTCAGTTAAACCAAATGCTCTGTTGGTTTGTATAAGCTTCCTAGTAACTGAAGATTTGGCTAATACCCCTGTCCCAGAATCGGAAACTGGCTAGAGGAACGTGAAATTTGAAACTGAGCTGCTGAGGACCAGTGATGTAGCTCAGTTGATAGAAAGCTTTCCCAGCTTGTACAGGCCACGTTCATCTCCGACACAGCACAAAACCCAGGGGTTATGGGGGAGGGGCACTGGGCATGCGCTGTGCAATCATGAGGATGGAGCTTAGATCCCAGCACCCACACAAGCCAGGTGCCCCATGCCTACTAGTAAGCTTAGCTTCGAGGGCAGTGGAGACAGAAGGATCACTGGGGCTTTGTTTTCTTCTAGGCTAACTGAGAAAAAATGGCAGCCTCAAGTTCAGGCAGTGACCCTTCCTCGAAGAAATAGAAAGTGATAAAGGGAGGCCTTTGGTGACTTCTTCTGGCCTCTGCATGCACCCAGTCTTGAGTGCATACGCACAGATAGATAAGCACCCCCTAATCCCCAAGCTTGAGAGGTAGAAGCAGGACGATCAGAAGTCCAGAGTCATTCTTGGCTACATAATGAGTTTGAGACTAGCCTTGTCTAGAAAGATGACTCAGTAGTTAAGAGCACTGGCTGCTCTACAATCCCAAGCACCTGCATGGTGGCTCACAGCTGTTGGTAGTAGCTCTAGTTCCAGGGAATCAATGTCATCTTTTTGCCTGTATGGACACTGTATGCGTGTGGTATACAGACATGCATGTAGGCAAAACACCTATACCCATAAAATTAAGAGATAAACCTGGGGCTTAAGGGTTGACTCTGTGGTTAAGAGCACTGGCTACTCTTTAGAGGACCAGGGTTCAATTCCAACACCCACAGGGTGGCTCACTACTCTCTATAACCCAGTTCCAGGGATTTCAGAGCAGTTCCTCCTCCTCC
>PVIH01022356.1:0-27402 GCA_004025045.1 Sigmodon hispidus | reverse complement strand
TTGTTATGCTTGTATCTGTGGTTCCAGCTTTTTTCTTCAGGTTTTCTATTTCCATCTTTGCCTCATTTTGTGCCTTTTTTATTGCTTCTATTTCAGCTTTTAGTTCCTGGCATGTTTCTTTCATAGATTTGTTCATCTCTTCCAATTTTTTGTTTGTATTTTCTTCTATTTCTTTAAGGCTTTTTTTCATATCTTCTTTGAGAGCTTCCATGATCATCAAAAAGGAATTTTTGGTGTTGCTTCCTTCTGTTTCCTCTTCATTGCTCAGTTCTGGTCTTGTATTTGTAAGATAGCCACTCTCTTCTGGAGTTACCATGTTGTTTTTTGTATTATTATGTAATTTTTTGCACTGACATTTGCCCATGGCTTCAGTGGTTCACAATTAGATGGCTCCTGGTTAGTTGTGGCACTTGGGTTTGTGTGCCTCCTTTCACCTCTCTGGTCAGGGTCTGAATCTACCCTTCAGGGACCCCTGTAGTTGTCTGTTCACTCAGTTCAATGTGGCAGTGGGTAGCCATGCAAATTCCCTCAGCAGGAGCTGTGGGTATGGTGACAGGCAGAGTTTATCTGCCCGTGCTCCAGAGTGCGCTGGGACTCTGCAGACAGCACTTGGTCCCGGAAGGGGAACCGGAACTGATGGGAGCTCAAGTCTCCCTCCCTGGCTGGGATATAGGCGCTTGGGCCTGATGACCCCTCCTCACCTCTGGGCGGGGTCCGAGTCTGTCCTTCTGGGACCCCTGTAGTTGTCAGTTCCCTCAGTTCGATGTGGCAGTGGGTAGCCATGCAGATTCCCTCAGCAGAAGCTATGGGTATGGTGACAGGCAGAGTTTATCTGCCTCCCACTCCAGAGTGCGCTGGAACTCTGCAGACAGCACTTGGTCCTGGAAGCCAGGATATCCTTTTTTAAAAATCAGAAATTAATGACTTTATAGCCTTTTATAGATTTTTTATGTTTATGTGTATATGTCTCTTTATCTGCCATAAATGTGTGGATTTCTTAGGATACTAGAAGAAAAAGGTTGGTTCTCCTTGAGTTGGATTAACAGGATTATAGAACTTCAGATGTGGGTTCAGGAAACTGAATTTGAATCCTCTGCAAGACCACTACACTAACACTCTAGTCTCATGACCATATTTTAGAAGTAATAAAGAACATTCATTTTTTTATTCTTTGAGGATCTGTAGAATGTATTTTGATTATATGTATCCCCCTCTCTTCCAACACCTCCCAGATTCACCCTTCCCTCCCTACCCTACCTTTTGTCATTAAACAAATGCATTGAACTTAATTTGTGCAATTTGTTTATTCTTAGATGTGTTTGTATCTCCTGGAGTGTGGTTGACTCCAGAGACTATACCCTTAAAGAAAACAGATCTTCTTGTAATAATTGGTTTCTGGCCTGTCCAGCCCATAGTACAGACCCAGAGACCCAAAGTCCCACAGTAACACACAAACACTTATATTAATTGCATGCTGCTTGGCCTATGGTTCAGGCATATTGCTAGTAAGTTTTTGCATCTTAATTCAAACTATTTCCATTAATATGTCCTGCCATGTGGCCCATGGCTTACCTATTTCTTTACATCTTGTTTATTGGGCAGCTAGATCACAGCTGTCTTTACTCTGCCTTCCTTCCCCTTTATTTATGCTCAGATTTACCACCTCCTTTAGAAAATACCCTGCCATAGACTCAAACAGTCCCTTTATTAATGAATGATGTGCAGAGCATACAGAAAGATATCCCACATCACTCTCCCTTTTCTGTCTAACCAAAAAGGAAGGTTTCAATTTTAATATAGCAAAATTATATATTCAAAATAGCTATCAAACAAGAATTACAGTTACAATATCTAGTCTATTTGTATTTAGCAAAATTAAAGAAAATATACTATCATCTATCTTATCCTTGTGAGTCTAAAGTTTCATATCTAATATACCTTTTGTAATAACTAAGGAAAACTATACTTATAACTATCTAATCTTCAACTACATCAAAGACCACAGAAGGATATAATATTACTCAAGTAAAAAGGAAGTGCATGCAACTTCCAAAATCTAGAAATTACAGAGATGATATCTGGGATGCCTGGACAGTCATCCAAAGTTTCTTTGTAATGTTGGGGCATCCATCTTCAGCCTACAGGCCTGGAGTCTCTGCAGACCTTCAGTGAAGCAGGAAATCTGAAGGATACTCATTCTGGCATAGTTCATCAGTTGCTTCTCCTTTTGTCCTGCAGAATGTCTGGCAGTTTTCACTGTGAAGCAGGAACCTGAAGGACCATCTCAGCTTGTTCTGCCACAGTTCAGAGGTCACTTTCCTATGGGTTCTGCATGTCCAGCCAATACAAGAACAGTTTTTTCTCTAATGACTAACTTTTGCCACAGAGAAAGTAAATTACACATGATATTTCTTCAATGCCCATCATCCTCTTGAAGTAGATTTGTGCTGCCAGGAACAGACCTGTCTCACTGTCCAGAAAAGTCTAAGTTCTTAAAATATTTTAAATGCCATATTCTATAGGTCTTTGAAGTGTTACCAAAATTTCAAGGATTACCAAATTTCAAAGTCAAGATACCTTTAAAATATATATGTTGGTTTAACTTAGCAGCCTTTACAATCAAATGTCTTTCTGCAGTTAGCTCATTAACAGTTAAAAATTAAAAGAAAACACAATAATAACCATAATCCAGACTCTGTGTATTTTTCATCTTTATGTGGCTTATTATTTTATTTTTCTTTTTTAAGGAATTTCTCCACCATCTTTCTTTTCTCTCTGAAGCCTATGTGCATTTTACACACCTTATGACCTATTTAGAGGTTTTCTCCATCTGAATCTGTTTTATTTATTGCACATCCTTAATCATTTTTCCACCATTAAAATGCTAGACTGTGAAACATTGCTTTGACCGCTGACTCTTCCCCACTTGGCTTTTCAACATGGCAGAGGTAACAGATCCATACTTATTTTCACAATTCTTAGAAGCAGTATTAAATATTGTGAAGCTTTTTACCACCTCAACTCTGGGGAATTTTAGTGTCCATACTGCCACCAAGTAGAGCACTGTTTCCTGATGCTTACGAGCTCCATTTAAGTATTTGGCAGCAGGGCCTCTTAATGGAGCCACACAGTTTTTTCTCCTAATGCTGAGTCAAAAAGCTGCTCTTAAAGGAGCCACATCTCTGCTTGCTGCCAACAAACAGAGCCTTCTCAGAAAATGCTGCTACCAAAAAGCTGTCTTTGATTCTGTTTCCTTTTTGCCTCTATAAACAGAAACCTTAAATTCATCATATGCAGCTTGTTGCTTACATTGAGGCTCCTGTGAAACTTCAGAAACTGGCCTTGACACGGCTTAAGTTGCCTGCCACAAACCCGCCATTGTGTAATTCAAGCCCAAATGCCAAGCCATCTCTATACTATGGCCCACATCAGAGACACAAGTTAGAAGCTGCTTTTGGCTTTCCAGTCCCAGGCGCTTTGGGAGCCTCCGGTTACCACTCAGACATGGCTAAGTGCAAGAATCACACCACACACAACCAATCCCGGAAATGGCGCAGGAATGGCATCAAGAAACCCCGATCACAGAGATATGAGTCTCTTAAGGGAGTCGACCCCAAGTTCCTGAGGAACATGCGCTTTGCCAAGAAGCACAAGAAAGGCCTGAAGAAGATGCAGGTGAACAATGCAAAGGCCATGAGCGCTCGCGCAGAGGCCAGCAAGGCCCTGGGGAAGCCCAAAGTGGTTCAGCCCAAGATGCCAAAGGGCCCCAACAACAAACTCACCCAGCTTGCTTTGATGGCTCACCCCAAGCTTGGGAAGAAGTTCAGAGGCTCCACGGCCAAGGGTCATAGGCTCTGCCAAACAAAGCCCAAGGTTCAAACCAAGGCAGCAGCCTCAGCTCCAACTCAGGCTCCCAAAGATGCCCAGGCCCCAGTGAAGGCCCTATAGAGGAGTTTTCTGTCTGCCAATGTGAAGACAGTTGGACTGGCTTGATACACCTACACACTATTGCAGATGATCAGGATCCTATGTTGTTTTTACAAATAAACTTGAGACAAGAAAAAAAAAGAAGCTGCTTTTGACTCTGCTTTTCTGATCTAGAACTCCTTTAAAGCTTTTCAGGCTTTATGTAGGAGTATGTGCCCCAGGTTGGGCCACCATTGGTAATAATAGGTTTCTAACCTGTTTGACATGGCTCCAGGTCCCAACCTGCAGACCCACAGTCCCACAGAAACACACAGAAGCTTATATTAATTATATGCTACTTGGTCTATGTCTCAGGCATCTTGCTAGCTAGCTCTTGCATCTTAATTCAACCCATTTCCATTAATCTGCCTTGCCATATGGCCCCTGGTTTACATATTTCTTTACATCTTGCTTCTTGGGTGGGTGGCTGGATTGTGGCTCTCTTGACTCTGCTCTTTTTTCTTTTTATCTATGCTCAGATTTCCTGCTTTCTTCTAAAATGCCTGCCATAGGCTCAAACAGCTCTTTTATTAACAAATAATATTTACAGCATACAGAAAGACATCCCACATCATCTTCCCTCTCCCAGAATCTATCAGTTGACAATAGTTCTTCAGCTGGAGATGGGACTTCATGTCTACCTGCTTCCTGTATCTCCATACCTTCTGTATGCTGGAATTTTGTCTAGCTTGAGCTTGTACAGGTCTTGCCCATGCTGTCCCAACTACTATGGATTCATGTGTACAACTATCCTTCTGTGCCTGGAAAACTGTTTCCTTATGGTCAGCCACTTCCTCTGGCTCATAAAATCTTCTTGCTGTCTCTCCCTAAATAATCCCTGAGCCTTTGGAGGAATGGTGTGATATAAATGTCCCATTTAGAGCTGACATTACATAGTCTTTCATTCTGTACATCTTGGTCAGTTGTAATAGATTAATTGCAATCTAGTAAAAGAAGACACTTTTGTGACAAGGGTTCTAAGAATCACTTACCTACAGGTATAACAAGTTATTGAGAGTGAGTTTAATATTATGCCCATTTAGTAGAATAAAAGTAATAGGTTCTCCATTGCCTATGACCATTTTTTACCACAGGTTCTTGGTCCTGATAGTGGGGCGAGGTATAGGTTCCATTATGTGAATCAGACCTTAAATCTAACCAGAAATTGGCTGATTACTCCCATGACCTTTGTGCAAATATTGCACTACTGAGTAGTCTTGCCAGGCCAGCCATTATTGTAGTTCACAGCTTTCACAACTTGGTGAGATTGAGGACTGTTTTTTCCTCCAGTATCATACATAGCACCCTCCCAGCACTAAGGAAGATAGCTATTAGGAATGAAATTTCCATGTGAGTATCAGCTTGATTTTTCCATATTTTATTACTCAAGTACTTTCTGTATTCAGCAACCTGGAGTTTAGCCCAGAAAAATGGCAAAAGCCTGTAAGATTTATGTATCTTTGGAAACTGATTGGTTAACAACTTCACAAAAGGAAATCCATTCCTGGCACTGGGCTTTTTATTGTTAATCTCTGGTGTCTAGTAGGGCATTGCTGCCTCATTATAGGCTAACTCAACTTAAACTAATTTTCTAGATGTGCATATAACTAAATCTTTGTAGATCTAGTTATCTTCTTCAGAATGATTATTTCAAACTTCAACTACTTACCTATTAATTTATTTTTTCTTAATGAAAAGAGCTAATTAATATTTCTTTGTGTAAATGTGCCACAATAAATGATCCATTTATCCATTGATGGACACAAAGATAGTTTGTTTCCATTTATTGACTATTGTGAGCAGAGCAGCAAGATACACGGATGAGCAAATATCTCTGTCGTAGGATATAGAGTCCTTTGGATCTATGTCTGTCTTACTTGGGTTTCTATTGTGGTGATAGAACACCATTACCAAAAGCAACTTGGAGAGGAAAAGATTTATTTCAGCTTACATTTTCAGATAACAGTTTATCATTGAGGGAAGGCAGAACAGAAACTCAAGGCAATGAAAGAACCTGGGGGCAGAAATTAAGAAGACATAGAGGAATGCTACCTACTTATCCTCCGGGACCACCTGCCCAGGAGTGGCCCCACCCACAATGGGGTGTGGCCTCCTGCATCAAACATTAACCAAGAAAATCCCCTACAAACTGTCTAAGCTAATTCCATGGAGGCATTTTCTTAATTAAGATTCTTTCCATTTACCTGACTTTGTATTAAGATGACATAAAACTAGCCAGCATGATGCCCAAGAGCACCATATGTGTGATCTTGTGGTAGATTTATTTCTAACCATTTTTTAAACAATGATTTCCAGCGTGGCTGCACCAGTTTGCACTCCTACCAGCCGTGAATAATTATTTCCCCTTACCCATACCCGTGCCAGCATTTGTTGTCTTTTTTTTTTTTTTAATCTTAGCCATTCCTCTTGAAGTAGTTTTAATTTACATCTTCCTGATGGCTAAGTATGTTAAACATTTATAAAAGTCTTTCTCACCATATGCATTCCATCATTTGAGAACAAAATCTGTTTAGTTCCATGCCCTGTTTTTTAATTGAGTTGTTTTTAGATCTTTATATACTCTAGATACTAACTCTGTGTCAGATGCATAGCTCGTAACTATTTTCCCTCATTCTGTAGGCTGCTGCTTTGCACAAATGATGGTCTCCGTTGTTGAGAAGTTTTTAGTTTCTTGGGGTTCCATTTGTCACTTATTGGTCTTGGTGCATGTGCTACTGGGATCATGTCCAAAAACTCATTTCCTGTGCCTCTAATTTCAGGCTTATTTTCTACTTTCTCCTCTATCAGGGTCAAAGTATCAAATCTTTTGTTGAGGACTGTCTTGGGGTCCTATTGATGTGATAAAATAAACACAGTGACTAAAAGCAACTGTGGACGGAAGGGCTTATTTTGCTAATACTTCCACATAGCAGTCCATTGTTCAAGGAAGTTGGAGCAGAAACTCAAGGCAGGAATCTAGAGGCAGGAACTCAAGTAGAAGGCATGTAGAGACACTGCTTACTAGCTTGCTCAGCCTGCTTTGTTATAGGACTCAGCGGTGGCACAGCCCACGGTGACCTGGACCCTCCACATCAATAATCCCACACGCCAGTCTGGTGAAGACATTTCCCAATTGAGTTTCTCATTTCCCGAATGAGTAATAGTCATTCTAATAGTCAGATTGACAAAAAGCTAGCCTTGATCCATTTATATTGGAATTTAGTGCAGGGCAAGAGATAAAGATCTAGTTTAATTTTTCTATATGTAGCTATCCAGTTTGACCAGAGTTGATTTTGAGGGGTTTCCTGTCTATTCTCGAATGTGTATTGTTGGTATCTTTGCCAAAAATCATTTGACTATAAGATTGTGTGCTTATATAAAAATCCTCCATTATAGTCCATAGTTCAATATGTCTATTTTTATATCAGCTCCATGTTTTTTTTTCCTGTAGCTGTATAGTATAACTTAAAATATGGGATGGTGATACCTTCACCAGCTTTTGTTTTGTTTTGATCATTCAGGAATGCTTTAATCATTGTGTATGTGTGTGTGTGTGTGTGTGTGTGTGTGTGTGAGAGAGAGAGAGAGAGAGAGAGAGAGAGAGAGAGAGACAGAGAGAGACAGAGAGAGACAGAGAGAGACAGAGAAAGACAGAGAGATAGACAGAGGCAGAGGCAGAGAGACAGAGAGATCTTTGGCTTTGAAATCATGATAATAATGGATTTCTAAAAAGAATTTGGAAATATTCTTTCCTTTTCTATTTCATAAAATAATTTGAGAAATATTGATACTAATTGTTTTTTAAAGTTCTGCTAGAATTCTGCTCTGGGCTTGGGTTCTTTTAATTGGGAGATTTTAAATTATGAAATCTCATTGGATATATAGCTCTATTTAAATTATTTACTTCATCTTAATTTAAGTTTGGTAGGTCATATATATCTAGAAATTTATCCTTTTTTTAATTTTTTAGTTTCCTGGAATATAGATTATAAAGTCTAGCCTTATGATTCTCTGAGCTTCTTTAGCTGCCCCTCTTAGATCTTTAATTTTACTATTTGTAATCCCCTTTTTCTCCTTGTTAATCTAGCTAAAGGTTTCTTCATTTTGTTAACATTTCAAGGAACCTACTCTTTGTTTTATTGACTCTTTGTATTTTTTATTTCTATTTAATTAATTTTAGTCCTGAATTCAATGATCTCTTTCCATCTAGTTTCTTTTGGGGGGGCGGGGTGTCGTTTGTTCTTGTTTTTTTCCAAGTCCTTCATGTGCATCATTACGTTATTAATTTGAGATCTCTCACATGTTTTGATGTAGGCATGTAGAGCCATAAAGTTTCCTTTCAGGACTACTTTCATGGTTTTCCATAGTTTTTGGATTTTTAAAATTTTCATTCAATTCTAGAAATATCTAAATTTCCTTCTTGATTTCTTCCTTGATCCAATTATCATTTAGTAATGTTTTGTTATTTTTTATGAGTTTGTGTGCTTTCTGTAGTTTGTGTTGATGTTGATATTCAGCTTTATTCCATCATAATCAGATAGAATACAAGATGTTGTTTCAATTTTCACATCTATTGAAACTTGTTCTGTGTCCTAATATGTAATCTATTGTAGAGAGTGTTACATAGGTTGTTGAGAAGAATGTGTGTTCTTTAGTGTTTGGGTAGGATATTCTGTATAAATCCATTTGATTTATGATGTCATATAATTCCAGAGTTTCTTTGGTTAGTATTTTTCTAGATAGCCTGTCTACTGGTGAGAGCAGGATACTGAAGCCACTTTATTTGTGGTTTTCAATCTAATAGTATTTCTTTATGAAGTTGGGTGTCCTTGTATTTGGTGTGTATTTATTTAGGGTTTGATTTTTTTTTTTTTTGAGACAGGTTTTTCTGTGTAGACCTGGCTGTCCTGGAACTCACCCTGTAGAGCAGGCTGGCCTCGGACTCACAGAGATCTACCTGCCTCTGCTTTCTGAGTGCTGAGATTAAAGGAGTATGCCATCATGGCCACCTGGGTTATAATATTTTATTGGTGGATTTTTCCTTTAGTGGGTTTGAAATATTACACCTTATCTCTTCTAATTAGCTTTGGTCTGACTGAACAATCCATTTCCTCTACTTTGTCTTCAGTTCTTGACAGCCTTTCTTTTTTTTTTTGTAACTAATTAAAACACTTTTTACTTAAAAACAAATTTAAACAGAAGTATCTCATGTTTATAAACAATAATGTTCTGGGGAAAGAACACATTTGATTCATTCTGTTAGTGAGGATTTCTACTGATTTTTTTCATTTCATTGACTGAAATTTTATTTCAATATGGCTTTCCTTAAAAATTGAATTTTCTTTAAATTTATATCTTCATAAAATTTTATTTTATACCACAATTGGTTTTTATTTTTTTATTCAATTTTTTTGTCTACACTTTTTAGTTATTATTGCAGAATTTATGCATATCCTTCTTTAGTTCCTTGGATGTACTTATAATGGCTATTTTGAAATCATTGTCTTATTCATTTACTAATCTGCTTTCTTCAGGGAACATACTATGGAGGCACTGATTTCTGAAGGAGGCATATGCATTGTCTTGATTATTTATGTGTGTGTTTTTGTGATAGGAGGCCTCTGGAGTTAGGTTGTTGGTACTATTTTCTTTTTGTGTGTATGTCTGTTCTCACTTTCATTAAGTAGGTGTTTGGGTCTTTGCTTGCTGTTACTCCACCTTGTAAATTTGTGGACTAAATGAATGATGCTTAGGTTCAATATTAGCACAACTCTGTGTTGATATGTGAATGGGATGTCAGAAGTATTGCCAAATTAACTAGGGAGAAGTGAAACTCCTTAGCTTGGCATTAGAAAATCCTTAATTGCTGATCTTCAAGGGTCTGTGGAGGCCTCCCTGGGTTCTAAAGGTGGTTCTTGGGTCTCAGGGGCTGAGGTCACAGTGAGAGTGGGTAGAGCTTCCTTAAAATGGAAAGTGCATCATCCTCAGGTAGAGTGGAAGTGGGGCTTATGGCCCTCTACCTGGGGTCAGGTTTGTAGGATGCCATAGGGTACTGGGGTAGCATGGTGCATGGTGTCATTATGAATTTTGAAGTTACCTCATGTGCTAAGTGCTGCCTTATGCTCTTATGTTTTAATTTAAATGGTATGCATGGCTTGGCCATGGAAATTTTTGAGAACTCTCAAAAGATTATGCTGTGTACTAAAGTTTGAGAACCAATGATTAAAAGCTTTGCATTCATTAAGAACTCAGCTAATCTTGGGGCTAGAAGGTTAGGAGCCTTCCTGGTCCTGCCTTGGATGTTGTGAATTGGAAATACATTCTCTAGACAATGGAGAGTGCAATGGAGGACTTTTGTTAGGACATTTTGTACAGATATCATGAACTTTGTTATATCCACCCCATCTAACCTCCCAAAACCTTTTACTGTATTTGATTGTAATTTGAGACATGATTCCACGTAGCCAAGGAAGACCTCAAATTCTGATGTAGCCAACAATGACCCACAACTTTCAGTCCGCCTCTCTTTACCTACAAGTGCCAGAATTACAGGCATGCACCAACATTCTGGGTATCTAGTGAACGCGACAGAATTCAGGGCTTTATGAATATTAGGCAAACAGCCTACCAACTGAGCTATATCTCCAACCTTAGAAGGTTTATTTTTTTGGTGGGGGGAGGCTTGTGGGCATGATGGATAAGCTTCGGAAAAATATTTCTGGCCATAAGTTAAAAATGAGTGAGGCCAGAGACAGGATGGAAGGAGTGGAAACTACAAGGGCCTAACTTAGACTCTGCCATCAGGGGAGGGGAGGGGAGGGGACGGGCACATGGTAAAGAAAGGGACTGACATCTGTTCTTTTTTGTTTTGCTTTTCCAGATAGGGTTTACCTCTGTGTAGCCCTGGCTGTCCTGATACTTGCTCTGTAGACCAGCCTGACTTCAAACTCACAGAGATCCACCTGCCTCTGTCTCCCAAGTACTGGGATTAAAGGCATGTGCCACCACTGTCCAGATAAAATATACTTCTTAAAGATTTTGTTTCTAAATGTGAAATTTCTTTGTTGCCTTTGGTAAGAATTTGAAGAACCCTGTTGATTCTTATAGGTTGCCATTCAATAAGACCATTCCTCAAAAACTCACATTTTTGGTTTCAGAATGACACAGATATGAATAACTGTCCTTTTAAAAGTGAAATAATACAGTTAGCTTCATAAGAGCCCAGTTAATCTTGTCAATATAGGTCATAAGTGTCCATGTGGATTTTTCCCTGGGAGGGGGAAAACATGAGTATTCTGGCTACCTTAAATCGATCCAATTACTTGGAGAATTGCCAAATATCCAATTAGAGTTGTGATATGAAGAGGGCTTTAGTCAATAAATCTTTTTGAAGGTTTTTCCCATTTTCATCTAATGCTTTCTACCAATTAATACATTTTCACTGTTATCAGTTCTGTGGTGCTATAAGACTCTGGTGATGAGACAATTGGATTCTATTTGCTGTGTGTTCCACTAAGGGCATCTGCTAATGCCTGTCCCTACCCTAGGTACTCCAGTAAGGGCTCAAAGGCAGGAAGAGCCAGCTGATAGCTGACATTTGGCTTACAAGCCTAGCACAACCAACTAGAAAAATCATGATTTGCCGTCTAAGCTGACCCAAACATAATATTATACTCTGTACCAATGTAAGATGAACTTTTTTTAAAGTAATATTTTAAAATATAAAAACCAGGGCCAGTCAGATTGTTCAGCAGGTAAAGATGTCTACCACCAACCCTGATGATATGAGTTTGGTTTCTAAGACCTACATAATAGAAGGAGAGAATTCCTTCAAATTGTCCTCTGACTTCACGTGTGGTCCCCCTCATACATGCATACAAATTAATATAACCAAATAAAGAAATAAAAGTAGAAAAACTTTTCTTAGCTCTCATGGGTCATGCGAAAATAAGATTTCAGCCAAGTTTGCAAATCCTTTAGTCTAAACAATCAGTGTGATAACTCAAGTTTGGATGTGTGGAGTCTTCTTATAGAGTTATTTTGTTTTATTTTTATTTGTTATTATTAAATTATTCTTTAAATATTTGATACATTTATATAATATATTTCGATCATATATAGACACCACTACCTCTCTCCAACTCACTTCATGCCTCCCTCCCAACCTCATGTTCTCTTTTCGTTAATAGCCTCCCTATTCAAATGATGTCCATATGTGCACAGATGTGCAACCATCCTCTGGGACAGGGCATTCTCCCAGAAGCCATGGCCCCAAAAGACAGAGACTGCCTCCTTCAGCAACCACCAACTGCCAATAGCTCCTCTGCTAAGGGTAGGGCCTCAGGATTCTTTCCCCTGTCCATGCTAGAATTTTTGCTGGTTCGATCCTGTGAGGTGACCATAGCTCCTATTATTTGATATGTATAATTGTGATGGATGCACAAAAATCAGCATTTCATAGCTCTCCACCCTTCTGCCAGCTCCTGCGTGCTTTCTGATACTCTTCTGTGATATTTTCTGAGCACTGGATGGGACAGGGCTTGATAAAGATAATACATCCACAGTTGAGCACATAGTTACTTACACTTAAAACTTTGATCAGTTATGAATCTGCATTAATTACTCCTAAAAGAAGCTTCTCTGACCAAAATTGGGAATAATATAAATCTATTGGGATAAATATAAACATTTAGAATGCAGTTTGACAACATAGACACTTAAAAAACAATAGTGTTTACCCCAAATCCACCTCCCTGGGTCTATAAGCAAGCACACCAGTCATTGGATTTTTTTTAAACATTATAATTATCTTTATTTAAAGATAATAGCCCTGATATAACTAGCAACACACAAACACATGCAATAATAATAATAATAATAATAATAATAATAATAATAATGAGTTTGAACATTACAAGTTGTAATGGAGGTTTTCTTAGCTTTTACAATTTGAGAGCTTGTATAATTAAGGACCATAAACACATTGACATAAAAAGCCCACAAAAATTACTATCAAAGTTAAGCTGAAGTCCTTGATGTATGTGAGCATGTGTATGTGTGTGTGTGTGTGTGTGTGTGAGAGAGAGAGAGAGAGAGAGAGAGAGAGAGAGAGAGAAAGAGAGAGAGAGAAAGAGAGAGAGAGAGAGAGGAGAATATAAATAAAGTATTTGGCAAAATGTTAAATATTTGACTTGGTAACAATGATGTAGGAAAGCGCATCTCAGATAGTTGTCACTTTTCAAAAGCCCTGGGCTAACTTCTGTTGGAGCTGTTGAGGTTTATAGAGACTTCTACATATTCTGAGAAATCTCATTTGTCATGGCAGATTAGATGGCTGCTGGAGATGACTTGTGTTCCATCTACCACATCTTCTCAGAAGTCTCAGAAAAATTTAAGTACCCCACCCCACCCACCAGTCATTGGATTTTGGCCAGGTTTAAGTCTTTTCTGTGGAACAGGTCTCATAGCCAAAGAGAAAGTAGTTGATTACTCAGCCATGCCATTACTTCACAAACGAAAACAAGCGTGACAAGAAGCAATTGGTATTGATATTGGTATTGTAGTATGCAGGGTTCGGTACTGGATAAGGGCATTGGTATTTCCTCCCCCAACTCCAGCAGCTTATACATAGCATCTTCTAACACTATGTAAGCTATCGAGACAGAAGAGAGCTTTCAGATCAATCAACGTTGATTTTTCTATGCCCTGTGTCCAAAGTGTGTGGTATTTTCAGCAGTAGGGTTTTACCTTATAGTTATGGTGGTTAACCAAGAACAATGGATTGTATTGTTTTAAGTACTTCTGAGGTCTTGCCAACCAATAACACATAGGAGGCATCCTATGCCTGGAAAATGATATTTTCACTTAATAACCCACATCTTCTGGGAGCAGTTTTGTTTACCAATGCACAGCAACTCTGTTTTATGTAGTCAGAAGTTTCTCTGTCCCACCCAGCCAGGCCCACAATCATTTAGTCCCAAATAATCACACAAAAGCTTATATTAATTACAAGCTATTTGGCCTATGGCTCAGGTATATTACTACCTAACTCATACTTTATGTTAACCCATATTTCTTATTGATGTTTAGCTACATGGCTTGGTACTTTGGTTCAGTGCAGTATTCTCATCCCACTTCCTCTGCATCTGGTGGGCATCTCTGCTCTTCTGTGTCCTAGAATTCTTTGATTCTAGTTACCCCACCTCTACTTCCTGCTTGCCTTCAAGCCAATCAGCGTTTTGCTAAACAAATACAAGTGAAAAATATTTACAGCATTTTCCCACAGGTTTAACTTCTTAAAGATATATGTTCTGTATTTTATTATATTTTACTTTATTTTTATGTACTCTCACATTTTAATTATTGTCAGAGAATCCAGAAAGAAGTACAAAGTACTGTTTCCACTTCTTTATTTATTATGAAAAAAAGGTCATTTTTTTTTAATCCATGTGTCCCCTTTTTCAGGCTCCCTTCCCCCTCCCGCTCCTCCCAGTCACTCACTCTTCTGTCTATCAGTTTATCTCCTCCTCAGCAAGGGCAGGAGGTCCCAAGGTCCCAAGGTGGCTTAGTTCACCATTCACTACAGAAAGATCTGCTTTCCTCACCCCTACATCAAGACTGAGTCAGATGTTCCTCTGGAGGGAATGGGCTCCAAAGTGCCAGTTCAAGGCGTCTCAGATCCCAAGCTGTTCAGTGGTTGTGGTTTGCAGCTTGGACATGCCTAGATTTTTTTGTTTAAAGTCCACTAATGAGTGAGTATATTCCCTGTTTATCTTTCTGAGTTTGTGAGACCTCCCTCAGGAGGATATTCTCCAAATCCATCCATTTGCCTGCAAATTTTAGGATATCATTTTTTCTTACTGCTGACTCCATTGTGTAAATGTACCACAGTTTGTTAATCCATTCTTCAGTTGAGGGGCATCTAGGATGTTTCCAAGTTCTTGCTATTACAAATAATGCTGCTATGAACATAGTTGAGCTAATACCTTTGGAGTGTGAATGTGCTTCTTTAGGGTATACATCCAGAAATGATATTGCTGTGTCTTTGGGGAGACTGATTCCCAGTTTTCTAGGAAATCGCCTTACTGCATTCAAGAGTGGCTGAACAAGCTTACACTCCCACCAACAGTGGAGGAGTGTTCCCCTTGCTCTGCATCCTCTCCAGCATAGGCTGTTATCTGTGTTTTTAATCTTAGCCATCCTGAAAGGTGTCAGGTGGTATCTCAAAGTTGTTTTGATTTGCATTTCTCTGATGGCTAAAGATATTGAGCACTTTTCAAGTGCCTTTCAGTCATTTGTAATTCTTCTGCAGAGAATTCCCTTTTTAGTTCTGAGCCCCATTTTTTGATTGGGTTATTCAAGGTTTTGGGCTCTAGTTTCTTGAGTTCTCTCTGTATTTTAGAGATCAGTCCTCTATCATATGTAGGGTTGGTGAAAATCTTTTCCCAATCTGTACACTGTCATTTTGTCCTATTGACAGTGTCCTTGGCTTTACAGAAGCTTCTCAGCTTCAGGAGATGCCACTTATTGATTATTGCTTTTAGGGTCTGTGCTACTGGTGTTGTATTTAGGAAGTGGTCATCTGTACCAATGTGTTGGAGCATGTTTCCCACTTTCTTTTCTATCAGGTTCAGTGTGGCTGGGTTTATGTTGAGGTCTTTGATCCACTTGGATTTGAATTTTGTGTTGGGTGACAGGCTTGGATCTATTTGCATTTTTCTACATACTACTATTCAGCTATGCCAACATCATTTATTAAAGATACTATCTTTTGTTCCACTGAATTTTTTGGCCTCTTTGTCAAAGATTAGGTATTCACAGGCTTTTGGGTTAATGTTGGGATCTTGAATTTGATTCCATTGATCCAGAAATCTGTTTTTATGCCAGTACCAGGCTTTTTTTTATTACTCTATTGCATAACTTGAAGTCAGGGGGATGGTGATGCCTCCTGAGGTTCTTTTGTTGAACAAAATTGTTTCGGCCATCCTTGTTTTCCTGTTATTCCAAATAAAATTGATTATTGTTCTTTCAATGTCTGTAAAAAACTGTGTTGGGATTTTGATGGGAAGTGCATTGAATCTGTAGATTGCTTTTGGTAGAGTTGCCATTTTTACTATGTTGATCCTACCTATCTAGAAACAAGGGGGATCTTTCCATTTTCTGATATCCTCTTCAATTTCTTTCTTCAGTGATTTAAAATTTTTATCAAATAGATCTGTTACTTCTCTGGTTATAGTTACTCCAAGGTATTTGATGCTATTTGCAGCTATTATGAAGGGTGATGTTTCCCTTATCTCTTTTTCAGATCATTTGTCTTTAGTATTTGGGGGGGGTACTAATTTCTTTGAGTTAATCTTGTATCCTGCTACCTTGCTGAACATGTTTATTAGCTGTAGAAGTTCCCTGGTAGAATTTTGTGGATCATTTATGTATACTATCATATCATCTGCAAATAAAGATAGTTTTGCTTTTTCTTTTCCAATTTGTATCCCCTTAATCTCTTTTTGTTCTCTTATTGCTTTAGCTAAAACTTCGAGAAATGTATTGAATAGATAAGGAGAGAGAGGACATCTTTGTCTGGTTCTTGATTTTAGTGAGATTGCCTTGAGTTTTTCTCCATTAAGTTTGATTCTGGCGGTTGTCTTCTTGTAAATCATCTTTATTATATTTAGATATTTTCCCTGTATTCCTGATCTCTAAAGGAGTGTTGGATTTTGTCAAAGGCTTTTTCAGCGTCTAAGGATATGATCATGTGGGTTTTTTTCCTTCATTTTGTTTATATGATGAATGACATTTACAGTTTTTTGTATGTTGAACCATCTTTGCATTTCTGGAATGAAGCCTACTTGATCATGGTGGATGATATTTTTTATATGCTGTTGTATACAGTTTGCCAGAATTTTGTTGAGAATTTTAGCATCAATATTCATGAGGGAAATTGGTTTGTAATTCTCCTTCTTTGTTACATTTTTGAGTGGCTTGGATATTAGGGTAATTGTGACCTCATAAAAAGAGTTTGGCAATGTTTCTACTGTGTGAAACATTTTGAGGAGTATTGGTGATAGTTCTTCTTTGAATGTCTGGTAGAATTCTGCACTGAAACCATCTGGACCTGGGCTTTTTTTTTTTTTCTTGGGAGACTTTTAATGACAGCTTCAATTTCATTTAGGGTTATAGGTCTGTTTAGGTATTTAATCTGATCTTGATTTAATGTTGGTAAATGGTACCTGTGCAAAAGGCTGTCTATTTCTTCTAGGTTTTCCATTTTTTGTGGAGTATAGATTTTCAAGGTATGACCTGATAATTCTCTGGATTTCCTGGGGGTCTGTTGTTATGTCCCCATTTTTATTTCTGATTTTATTGATTTAGATTCTCTCTCTCTCTTTCTCTGCTTTTTGATTAGTTTGGATAAGGGTTTATTTATTTTGTTGACTTTCTTAAAGGACCAACTCTTTGATTAATTGATTCTTTGTATTGTTCTTTTTGTTTCAATTGTATTGATTTTAGCTCTAAGTTTGATTATTTACTGCCGTCTACTCCTTCTAGGTGAGTTTGTTTCTAATTGTTCTAAGGCTTTCAGCTGTGCTGTTAGTTCTCTAGTGTGGGATTTCTCAAGGTTTTTCATATAGGCGTCTAGCGCTATGAATTTTCCTCTTAAGACTGCTTTCATTGTGTCACACAAGTTTGGGTAAGTTGTGGACTCATTTTCATTAAATTCTAGGAAGTCTTGGATTTCTTTCTTAATTTCTTCCTTGACCCAGAGGTGGTTCAATTGAGTGATGTTTATTTTCCATGAGTTGGTAGGCTTTCTGTTATTTTTGATGTTGTTGAACTCTAACTATAGGCCCTGGTGGTCTGATATGATTGATACAAGGGATTATTTCCATATTTGCTTTTTGACCAATTATGTGGTCAATTTTAGAGAAAGTTTCAAGTGGTGCTGAGAAATAAGTATATTTCTTTGCATTTGGGTGGAAGCTTCTGTAAATATCTATTAAATCCATTTGCATCATAACCTCTGTTAGACTCCTTATTTCTCTGTTGAGTCTCTCTTTGGTTAACCTATTCTAAGATGAAAGTGGGGTATTAAAATCTCCCACTATTGGAGTATGAGAACTGATGTGGGATTTGAGCTTTAGTAATGTTTCTTTTACATACATAGGTGGCCTTATATTAGGGGCATAAATATTCAGGATTGAAGTCTCATCTTGATCAGTTTTCCTTGAGATGATTAAGTAATGTCCATCCTGGTCTCTTTTAATTTATTTTAGTTTGAAGTCTACCTTGTTAGATATTGGCAACCCCAGCTTGTTTCTTAGGGCCATTTGCTTGGAAAGTCTTTTCCCAACCCTTTACTCTGAGCCTGTGTCTGTCTTTAAGGTTGAGGTGCGTTTCTTGTATGCAGCAGAAGGATGGCTTCTGTTTTTGTATCCATTGTGTTAGTGTGTGTCTTTTTGTAGGTGAATTGAGTCCATTGTTATTAAGGGATATTAGTGACCACTGATTGATATTTCCTGTCATTTTTGGTGGTAGCTTGTATATATTTCCTTTCTCTGTGCTTTTCTTTTGTGAGATTATTGATTGTGGTTTCATGGGTGTGTCTGGGATCTTTAAGTTGGAGTTTTCCTTCTAATGCTTTCTGATGGGCTAGATTTGTAAATAGGTATCGTTTAAGTCTGACTTTGTCATGAAATATCTTGTTTACTCCATCTATGGTCATTGATAGTTTTGCTGAGTACAGTAGTCTAGATTGGCGGCCATGCTCTTTTAGTGTCTGTATAACTCCTGACCAAGGCCTTCTTGCTTTCATTGTTTCCATTAAATAGTCAGGTGTTATTCTGATGGGTCTGCCTTTATGAGTAAGCTGGCCCTTTTCTTTTGCAGCTCTTAAATTTTTTCTTTGTTCTGTATGTTTTGTTGCTTGATTATTATATTGCAAACAGACTTTTTTTGGGGTTCAAATCTATTTGGTGTTCTGTAAGCTTCTTGTATCTTTATAGGCATTTCTTTCTTTAGGTTGGGAACGTTTTCTTCATTGATTTTATTGAATATATTATCTGTGCCTTTGAGTTGGTATTCTTCTCCTATTTCTATTCCTGTTATTGTCAGGTTAGATCTTTTCATGGTATCCAAATTTCCTGAATCTTTTCTGTTATGACTTTTTTGGTTTTCATTGACTGATGTATCTATTTCCACTACTGAGTCTTCCACTCCAGAGATTCTCTCTTCCATCTCTTGGATTCTGTTGGCTATTCTTGTATCTGTAGTTCCAGCTCTTTTCTTCAAATTTTCTATTTCTGCCTTTGCCTCTTTTTGTGCCTTTTTTATTGCTTCTATTTCACTTTTTAGTTCCTAGAATGTTTCTTTTATTTTTTGGGTTTTCTTTTCTTGGTTTTCTTTCCAGGATTTGTTCATCTCTTCCAATTTTTTGTTTGTATTTTCTTCTATTTCTTTAAGGAAAATTTTCATATCCTCTTTGAAAGCTTCAATAATCTTCATAAAGTTGTTTTTGATGTTGTTTCCTTCTGATTCCTCTTCATTGCTCTGTTCAGGTCTTATAGTTGTAGAACCATCATTTTCTTCTTGTGTTGCCTTGTTGTTCTTTATATTGCTATACGTATTCTTGCATTGGTGTCTGCCTATGGCTTCAGTGGTTCACAATTAGTCAGCTCCTAGTCAGTTGTGGCTAGAGGCTTGTTTGTCTCCTGTCTGCTCTGAGCAAGGGGTCTGTTCGATTTTTGACTCTGCTCTGGACAGGGGACTGCATTTCCAAGGCCCTCAGTCCTTGTCTGATGATGCAGTTCACCCTGGAGACAAGGCCCAGCTGGGCAGGTCCTAGGGCCTTTTGCTGGGATGAGTCTGAGATCAGATCCTTGCGTGTGAGCCTTATCTCATAGAGGAATTCTTCAAACTGTGGCCCAGGGGTGGGAACTGTGCACCTTTGACTTCACTCTACATGGGACTGAGTTTCAAAGCTCTTGGTCCTTGTCTGATGACTGGAGTTGGGGCCCAGTCGGGCAGGGCCTAGGCCTTCTTTGACTCTGTTCTGGATGAGGCCCATTATATTCTTGTACCACATTTTCATTATCTATTCATTAGCTGATGGACTTCTAGGCTGATTCCACTTCACAGCTATTGTGAACAGAGCTACAATGAGTGTGTATGTCAAGCCTCTCTATATCAGGATAGAGTTCAATTGATATATGTCCAAGAATAATATAATTGGATCAAATAGTAGTCCTATTTCTAATTTTTTGAGAATCTTTCAGACTAATTTTCATAGTGGCTACCACCAGCAGCAGTATTTAAGGGTTCCCCCTCCCCCCACATTTAATGCCTTTTGTATTCCTGACTATAGCCATTCTGTCTAGGGTGAAATAAAATATTAAAGTAATTTTAATTTGCATTTTCCTGATAGCTGAGAATGTTGAACATTTTAAAATGTTTCTTAGCTATTTGCATTTCTTCTTTGATGAATTTTTTCTTCAGTCCCATAGCCTCATACTTTCAGCCCCTTTTAAGCTCAAACATAATTTTATTTGATTTAAAAAAGAAAATCCCCAAAGCAGGCATGCTGTAACTCTTCATAATCTTTTTGTTAAGTGGATTGTATGTTTTCTTGATGATTAGTTTTTCAAATTCTTTGTATATGCTAGACACTAACTCTCTGTGAAGTGTATAGCTGACATTCTATAGGAAAGCTCTTCAATCAAGAAACAGTTCACTGTACAGAAGATTTTAGTCTCATGAGATTCCATTTATAAACTGGTTTTTCTTTCTATGTTAACAGGGCTCCTCTTTAGAAAGTCTGCTGTAAGTTGGGGTCTACACCCTACTTTTCCCTCAAGCTGTTTCTTTTTGTAGTATTCAGTCTTACGTTGAGGTAATTGATCCATTTGGAGTTGAGTTTGTGTAGGATGAAAGAGAAGTTTCCTGTTTCATTTTTCTACATGTTTAGATCCAATTTTCTCAGCACAATTTATTGAAGATTTTGTCTCTTCTATAATGCATACTTTATATGTCTTTATAAAAAATCATGTAAGTAGGCTATTATGACTGAGTAAGAGAGGAGACCCACATGTCTACCTGGAGCAACTATCTTAGGAGGTGAGGTAAAATCACAAGCCTTCCCACTGCCAAAGGGCACTATTATAGTTAGCAAATATATGGTGTGCTATGGGAGAGAGAGAGACAGAATGGTTCATGTCTTGTGGAGAGGGGCATGCTGAGGAGGCAAAGATGGTGAGGAACAGGCTGAGGTGGGTGGCTTGCTTGCCACTTTGGACCATAATGATGCCTGAGTCTGTGCAATGCGGCAGTCTGTGTTGATGCTGGTGGCTCCTGCTACCACTAGGGGTGAGGGTGAGGTGGTGTGAGGTGAGAGGGTGTGAGAGTGGGAAAGATATCCCCCCCATCTGCCATGTGGTGATGTGGATGAGGGAAAGGTGTTCCCTCTCGCCCTTTGCTACCTGCAGCAGGTAGAAGAGCTGATCCTCTTCCTTACCAGCTGTGGCACTCAGGAGAACAGGCCCTGCACTCTGCCTGGGGAGCATGATAGAGCTGACCCTGTTGGCAGGGGCGCAGATGAGCTGGCCTGAGAGTGTGAACATGGGAGACACTGCCCTGACTCTCATCTGTCATACAGTGGTGTGGACAAGGGAGAGGTGCACTCTCCTCTTCCCACTGTGGCAGGTGGGGAGCTGGTCCTGAGGTTATGAGACAAGGAGAACTGATCCTGCCCCTCACAGCACTCTCTCTCCTTGGACCTGCCTGAGCAAGAGAACTGGCCTGCCCCCTGTTCCTTGCTACATAAGGTGAACTAGTCAGGAGAGCTTAACCTGGTTGCGAGGATGGGTAGAAGCTCACAGGCTGTCCAATCCAGCTACTATCCGGGCCCAGAACCAGGGCTATGTGCTGGCCTGTCCCTACATCCACCCCAACTATACTCTGAAGGGGCTGGACCTGCAGGTCCAAAATTGTAGGTGCCCTATGACACAGAACAACAGGATATTCAAGAGGAGTCCAGCAAGGGCCCAGCATCCATAGTGTAGCAGAAACCAAAGTCCTCAAACCAGAGCAAGGACTCTACAATGAACACTTGCAAGTAAAGATGTGTGGACTAAAGGGTGCACTGTGTGACTCCCTGGGTCACACTGGCTTCAATAATAAGATTTTTTCCCTCTTCTCTTAAATTTTATTTTATTTTGGAAGGGAGGTTATAAGAGCAGAGAGTGGATATGAAGGAACAGAGAGATAAATAGGGTTGAGATGCATGATGTGGAAGCCACAAGAAAAAATAAGAAGTTTAAAACATTACATGAGTAGTTGTATGAAATATATATGGGTCCTCTCTTCTATTCCATTGATGTGAACATCTGTTTTTGTGCCAGTTCTATGCCTGTTACCAATATAATAGCTCTGTCATATGGTTTGAAATTATATAGGATGATACCTCATATAATTAATTATGTATCTGTGTTTGTGTTTTTGTTTGTGTGTGTGTTTATGGGTAAATGTGCTTGTGTGTACATGTGTGAAAGGGTCCAAATGTGTATCCCATCATTTTTGTCTATTTGTGTCCTGGAGACATTGAGAAATTAGAGAAAAGGCCAGGGGAGGGGCACAGCTGGAGAACTGGTCCTTTAAGAATTCTCAAACTTCTCCTTCTCTCTTCCTGGGCTTGCTTTCTTAATTAATGCTTGCAGGACCTGTTTAGACACCACAAGGACGGAAAGCATTTTGTCTTACTCCTTTTCCTACTAAGAATACTTTGGGGTTTTCCCCATTTAGCATGATGTTGGATATAGGTTTGTAGCATAAAAACTTTATTATATGAGGGTCTGTTCCCACCATCCCTAACATTGCCATGTAGTGATGACAGAAACTGCTCAAGATTTTTTCTGCATCTATTGAGATGATCATATGATTTTTGTCTTTGAGTCTACATATGTAATGGAAAACCGTTATTGCTTTACATACATTGAACCTAACCTACATCTCTGAAATAAGATGAATTTTGTTTTGATGAATGATCTTGATATGATCTTCAATTAGTTTTACTAGTATTTTATTGAGAATTTTTATATGTATATTCAGCAGGGATATCAGTCTGTAGTATTTATTTTGGTATTGGGCAATATGACTTTGTAAAGCATTTGGAAGCCTCTCTTCCTTTTCTATATCATGATATAATTAAATAGTATTGGTCTTAATACTTTGAAGTTTTGGTAGAATTCTGTAGTGAACCCATCTGATCTTGGGCTTTTTATAGCTGGAAGGATTTTTTTTTTTTTAAATTACAGCTTCAATCCAATTGCTGCTTATGGAACTGCTTAAATAACTTATTTCTTTTTGGTTTAATTTTGGTGTATCATATGTATCTAGAAATGTATCCATTTCTATTCAATTTTTCAGTTTAGTGGGATGTTCTTGTGATTTTTTTGAATTTCATTGGAACCTGTTGTAATGTCTCCCTGTATATGAATATAAAGCTTATAAAGTAGCAGGTTTCCATATGGCATTTTCAAACATTGTTAGCACTAGTTATTCTACCCCATCCTCCACTCTACTCTCTCGTCTCGGCCCCATTTAACCTTTTTCCCAGTTGAGACCATTGGTATGCAGAGTGATAACTGGAAGATGTAATGCTCATTTTGTTGATTTTGTAGTGGTTTCCTCTTTCAACTAGTTATCCTCATATTGTTTATTTGCTCCTGTGACATCTTTGCTATGTTCATTCTTGTCTTCTGACCAAAGTACTTCTCCCAGAACACCGCCCCCCCCCATAGCTGGCTTATTTGTCATAAATTTCTGTATTTTATTTTTTATCATGGGATATTTATATATATAATTCTATTTTAATAAATACCTTTTCTATGTCTAATACTCTGGGTTGGCAGTTGTGGTCTTTCAGGGCTTGGAATATATTTTTCCACACTCTTCTGGCTTTAAGAGTTTTCATCAAATAATCAGGTGTTATTCTAGGTGGGTTGGCCTTTCTCACAGCTCTAAATACCCATTCTAGAGTCTGTGTTTTTAGTGTTAACTATAATAGGCTGTGGAGAGTTTCTTTTTTGGTCTTCTCTATTTGGTATTCTGCAGGCCTCTTGTAGCTGGATATACATCTTACTCTGGGTTTGGAAATTTTTTCTATGATTATACTAAAAATATTTTCTATGCCTTTGGTGTGGTATTCTCTTTCTTCCTTGCACATAATTCAAAGATTTTACCCTTTCATGGTATTTCAAAGCTATGTCTATGTATTTTCATATATTTTAAAAATGATTATTGAACAATACTAACTTTTTCAATTTCTCTACTTTCCCACCCACCTATGACACTCTGTTTTTCACATGGTATGTTCTATTGGTGAAGTTTTCTACTGAGATTTTAGTTTAGATTTATTGGGTTTTTCATTTCCAGTATCATTACAATTTGTTTTTTTTTCACTAGTGTTATCTCTTGATTGAATTCTACTTTTATATCCTGAATTGACTTTCTTTTTTTATTTATTAGTTCAGCATGCACTCCAGGCAAGTCCAATTTCCTCATCCCAATATCAAGACTGGGTCAGGTGTTCTTCTGGAGGGAATGGGCTTCAAGGTGCTGCTCCAAGGTGCTTCAGATCCCAAGCTGTTCAGTGGTTGTGGTTTGCAGCTTTGACATGCTTTGCTTTTTGTTTAGAGTCCACCAATGAGTGAATACATCCCCTGCTTATCTTTCTGGGTTTATGATACCTCACTCAGGAGGAAATTCTCCAAATCCATCCATTTGCCTGCAAATTTTAGGATATCATTTTTCTTACTGCTGAGTAGTACTCCATTGTGTAGATGTACCACAGTTTGTTAATCCATTCTTCAGTTCAGGGGCATCTAGGTTGTTTCCAGGTTCTTGTCATTACAAATAACGCTGCTATGAACATAGTTGAGCTAATGCCTTTTGAATGTGAATGTGCGTCTTTAAGGTATATGCCCAATAGTAGTATTGCTGGATCTTTGGGAAGATTGATTCCCAGTTTTCTGAGAAACCACCATATTGCACTGAATTGACTTTCTTTTTTTTTCTTTTTCTTCTTTATTTATTTTGTATTTATCAAAAAAACCCAGTAAAATGAATTTAAAATGCTGAAAAGTTAGCAATAACTATAAAGAGGATAAAAATCATAAGCATGACTTATCAAGGGTGATAATGCAAATAAGATTGCTACACATATATTTAGTTTGTGTTCAGCTTTCCCTCTGAATTTTTTTTCCATCCCTGTATATCCTTATTCAAGGTCTCTTCCCCCTCCCACCACATCAGGTCATTTTTCTTCTCTGCAACTCCCCATCCCCTCCCTGGGCAGGGAGCAGACAGTCCTATGGTCCCTGAACTGACTTTCTTATTTCATTTAGTTCTTTGTTTTTGTTCTTCTCTTAGAGTATATCCATATCTATGTCAAGTTATTTGAATATAGTTATAATAATTTTTATAAATTTTATCTAGAATTTCTTCCAGATGATTCTCACTGAGGGCCATGACTATAGAATTCGACATTTTTGAACAGACTATTTTTTTGTGGCTTTTTATGATGTTTTTATTTTTATGTCAGGACTTGAATATCTTGAGCTGTTGCTGGTTGAATAAGTCTTTCTATTTTTTCTTTCTCCTTTCTTTTTTTAAAGTTACTTTTACTGTAGTTATGCTTAGGCAGGAAATGGAATCTGGAAGCCTAGAGACCTAGGGTAGAACCATAATACATGACCAGCCAAACAAACAAACAGAAAACAAAAAAACCCAAAACAAACCAAAGCAAAAAGTCCATAAAATGGTTCCTTGTGATATTCTAATATACTCATAGACTGTTACCTAGCCAAATTGTCATCAGAGAGGCTTCCTCCAGCAATTGATGGGAGTAGATGCAGAAGCCCCCAGCCAGACCTTAGTTGCTCTGGGAGGCTGGCAGAAGAGAGGGAGGAAGGATCATAGGAACTTCAGAGTTGGAGACAGTATGAGAACATTGCTTACAGAATCAACTAAGCAGATGATGTGGATGGCTTTCTGTACGCTGTGAATTACCATTGGATAATAAAGGAACTGTTTTGGCCTATGGCAAAGCATCTTAGAGGCAGGCAAAAATCCAAACATAGATTAAGAAGATGAAGAGCAGAGTAGGAGACCCTGTAGGCAGCTGCCCAGAGAGCAAGATGTAATGGAACACAGGTAAAGCCACTGAGCCATGTGGCTATACAATAGATTAAAAGAATTGGGTTGAGTTCAGTTATAAGAATTAGCAAGTAATGAGCCTGAGCCATAAGCCAAACAGTTTGTAATTAATAAATACCTTTGTGTGATTATTCGGGACTAAATGGCTGTGGAACTGCAGGTTTGGACCTTGGGCTGGATAGATAAGAAACTTTAGGATTCAGCAGGGCTCACAGGGTCATAGAGACTGGAGTAGCCATCATGGAGCCTCCATGGGTCTGTGCTAGGTCCCCTGCTTACATGTTGTGTTGGTTAACGTTGGGGTGTTGTTGAACTCCTAGCAGGAGGAGCAGGGGCATTTCTGACTTTTCTACCTGCTCTTGGAACCCTTTCCCTCCTACTGGGTTTTCTCATCCAGCCTTGATATGAGGATTTGTGCCTAGTCTTATTGCACCTTGTCATGGCATGTTTGATTGATATCCCTGGGAGGCCTGCTCTTCTCTGAAGGGAGAAGGAGTGGATCTGGGGGAGAAAGGAACTGGGAGGAATGGAGGGAGGGGAGACTGTGGTTGGGATGTATTGTATGGGGAGAGAGAGAGAGAGAGAGAGAGAGAGAGAGAGAGAGAGAGAGAGAGAATATCAACTAGTGGTGGTTCTGACAGTTACTAGGCAAGCATCAGTGGACCACTTGCTAGTCCTGTCCTCTGCCACAGGTGACTTTCCCCCCTTGGATACCCTATGCTGAGTCAGCTCCCATCAACTGTGATTCAGAGATATAAACCTCCTGGAAAGCCATGTAAGAGTTGGAAGGCTTGTGGAGTAGGGAGGGGTAGGATTTACTTTAGCAGAATGGGGAATACGTTTCTGGAGGATCTACGGTGAAAAAGTGAGACATATCTCATGATGCAGGGAAGAGGTATCTCAGAAGATCTGAGTAGCCTGTGATGTGAAAGGGAGTGGGCCCTAGCTGGTGGCATGGAGGCATGTGATTTAGGAAGAATAGGGTACCTTGGCAGCAGGGAATTTTTTTTTTTCCTTTATTTTGTATTTATTAAAAAAAAAAAACACAGTAAAAAGAATTTAAAATGTGGAAGAGTTAACAATAACTATATAGAGGATAAGAATGATAAGCATGGCTTATCAAGGGTAGACATACAAATAAGATTGCTACACCTATATTTTCTTTGTGTTCATCTTTCCCTCTGAATTTTTTTTTTTTTTTCCATCCCTGTATATCCTTATTCAAGGTCTCCT